>APFE030909520.1:78298-122266 GCA_000404065.3 Pinus taeda | reverse complement strand
GTTTGAATAATTATTATTATTATTATTATTATCATCATCATCTGTCTAGATCCATGTTAACTTTGGATCTATCAAGTGTTGAGAGGGATCAAATCTATCGATGTGCAAGTTTATTTTTAGTGGAAAACTTGAGAAAAATGTTTGCACCATGAGATATTTGATCCCTCTTTGCTCTTAATAGATCTAGAGTTACGATGAAACTAGGATGGTTTAATGTCTATAAATAAAGTGTAAAGTTAAAATGATGTAATTTCATATATTTTTTTGTAAATTTCACTGCTTTGTATTAATCAAGGAAGTTGAACTACATATATAGACTGATGTTGGCAGAGTGAGTTCCAACTAAATATCTCAACCCATGTTACATATACCAACTTGAAATTAACTACATGCACACTAAAATTAACAAACATTTTCCCACTTGTGCTTACATACTTTCAAACCAAGCATAACTGATAACAAAAGAGGGGCTACACACATAAGACCATTAAACATGTGACCTATACATTCATCTTTATTTTCCAACCTACAAAGCCAAAGGAAAACAACCTCCAAGGCAAAACTAGAAGGCTCCATGTTCTGCGAAGAGCACTCAAATGCCAACTCACCAAAATCAACCATCAACCCCAAATGTCTATGTTGCAAGAGTCCAGGGAACATGCAAGACCCACCAAAATGATAATAATTATGAACTAAAAGAAACCACAGTCACAACAAAACCAAGGTTGCAGCTCTATATGTCATCACAATCCGAAATAAAATCTTCCTACATAGGGCCAAACTGGAACATGATATCAAAGATTGATATAGTAGACCAAACCACCCCCTGCCCCACCCACCTTCACTCGTCACCCTCAGACAAAAATACATATTTCAAAGCACATGCACTTGATCCAAGTGGTTCACTGGGGTCTCTTCCTTCTAATTCACAAGTAACATGACTCTCTACATGCCTTAGGTGGGCATCAATCCCATCAACACATAAGCGTAAATTCCTCAAAATCCTTTAACATCTTCTAGAGATGAAAATATGTTTTACTTTTCAATTTGTTTGTTTCTAAGAATCAAGCCCAATAGTGACATCATTTTCTAAGGAAGAGCCATTGGGTTTAGGTATTGTTTCTTTCTTCCTCTTAAGTGACTAGGATCTAGATCCTCTCCTCCAAGCCTTCAATAATTATAAATCAGACAACAACTTCCTCTCTTGTCCCACTTTCGTCTCTAGCTCCCTTATCTCCATACGCACTTATGGAAAATTTATATTAAAATAAGATGCCACAGACTCATGAACAAACAACCTTGCTCCCATTTGACCAGGCCAAGAAGCACCCCTTCTACCTCTTCTACTTCTTTCTCTCTGCCTAGGTGGCATCTTGAAATCTCCTGTGGGTTGACTTGATTCTCTATGGGATTACCCTTACTTGCAAAAGAATAGGAAGACCAAATTCTTTCCCTCTTAACCAAGTCAAGACACTATAACACCAGTTTTTCATAGTAAATCCTAATGAAATGACTAAATTTAGATAAAAAGTGACCCGAGCAAGAAGGGGACAACATAAATTGAACAATTGTTTTAAGTTCTTCCACCATTTGACGAAAACAAAACCACCCAACAACACCAAACAAACTACACCCTAGCAACTAAAGACTAAAGACACATTACCTATACCAAAGTCTGCCAAAATAGGTAGATAACATAACCCCAACAAGACCCACCTACAAATAACCATGACATAGCTCAAAGAGCACAAACCCAAACACTCTAAAACCCAAGATAGAACAAAAGGTTGACTCCCACTCTAGAAACACTTGACAAGCTATGGCTAAATAATATGCCCACCTTGAAGCAAAAGCCTAGAGAATTCTAGACAAATAGCTAACCCATCCTGAAAGAAAGAAAAATCAAAGGGTGAGAACTTACAAGCCCAAATATTTATACCACGAAGATAGGAAAACCACTCCATCAACTAGTAGAAAATGAAAACACAAAACACCACCTTCACACACGAACAAGAGGCCAACCCCAAAGTATCACTCCTTCTTAAGAAAATCACTGGAAAATTCCACACCGTGAAGGATCACTTACTCCTATGTTCATATAATATGATCTAGGAGGCTGAGAAATAAGCCTTGGCTCTCACATTCACCTCACAAGATGAACCGCCATCTTTACACGCCATGGCCCAAGACCCACTCCAATTTTTTAACTACATGTGAGTCTAATGTCTTGTACCTCTGGCATTAATTAGAAGATTGATTGCCCGAGGGTGGTGGGAATGGCAACCCATATCACATCCTTTCTACATTAACACCCCCATTAGGGGGGATGTAATTTTCATATTTAAATATGTGATATGGAAAACATTATTATAGTAATTTTTTTAAAAGATTACACATCAAAACACACAACAATTACAAATTTTTATTTCTCACCCAACGACACCAAAGGAAACATTTACTTGGAGTATTTCCTCCGTTAAATAAGTTATATTCCACATGAATATCGTGGCTCAATACTATGGGTTCTCATAAACCTGTAGCTCAAAACTTGTCAATAAATTGATTGAGTCAAGCTTACATGAACTACCAAACAAAAATTAATAAAAAATCATATAAATTCAAATGTGAACTAATAAAAATTCATATAAATTCAAAATAAGAAAAGAAAACTAATATAGATTTTGACAAAAATGGAGCTAGTTATTATTTTTTAATTTTAGTTTTAGTTTTGTTATGGCATTTATGGATCACTTACATCAAAAAATTTCATGTCGATGTTTCGAGCTAGCAAGTGTGCCTCATCCTTAGGACAGAGATATGAAATATGATTAAGCATCGAGAGATAAATAGGTGAGAGATGCAGGGTCATAATTGGAGAAGACAAGTAACATAAAACAAGTTAGTTGAACATTAGAAGGTCAAATATGAAAAATTTGAAAAAAAGATTAGCAAGATTCAAACATTGACAATAATTAATGAGAATATTTATACAAGGAGGGAATTCAAAAAGAAATTAAAAGGTCTTAAATGCTATTAAGATTAAAAAGGAAAACAAATTAAATATAAAATAATGTAAAGATTAAGGAAAAAAATAAATTGATCAAATAATTCCAATTAAATAATTTAATAACATGTAAATGTAAAACACATATATTAATAAAAGGAAGTGAGTCAAGAAAGCATGAATATTAATATATCCTAATTTTATATATATATATATATATAGAATAGATAAGATAGATAGATAGATAGATAGATAGATAGATAGATAGATAATAACAACCCTAAATATAATGATATACTTATTCGAGAAATGAGAAAACAAAAGATAAAACTAATCAAAAGTAGAAAATATAGGGGAAGAGAAAGAAATTAGGAGGAAGCAAAACCCAAAGAAAGGGTAGGAATACAACTCCTACTAATCTTCCAACTATCATCTATGTTCAAGTTTCTAGAGAGTTTTTTTTACCTCAATGGCTTCTCTACACTTTTTGTGATGATAGCGATCTATAATAGCTAGGATCCTGAAGTCTTCAAGGAAAATATGGTGCTTAGTTTTCTCAACATGCTTAGCAAAAGTAGAGGAACGATATTGATAATGTTTAATATCAAGTATATGCTCTTGAATCCTTTTCTTAACAGATCGTCATGTTTCACCAACATAGGGAGCACCACATGAGCACAAAATTTAGTTTTTTATTTTATTAATATCTTGATAACTATTAATTTTATTTTTATAATTTTAGTTATTGAGTCGACGATACATAAAATTACTTTATATAACATAGCATAATATTGCATAACAAGATCTATCTTAATTCCATATTTATCAAGCATCAAGAGGGATTAAATCTCTCAAGGTGCAAACCTCGTTTTTTAGTGTAAAACTTTAGGAAAAGTTTGCACCTCAAGAGGTTTTGTCCCTCTTAGCGTATTATAGATATAGAATTAAAATGGATCTAGGCTATTTTAATTTCTATAAATAAAGTGTATTTTTTTTGTATAAAGTTAACTTCTATTACTTCAAAACTAGGGATTACAACTAATATTTAGATAGTTCCAACTGGTCTATGTGTAAGGAGACCAAACCAAACAGAAAACTACATTCGATATGGAGTCATAACTAACAAACAAAACATAACATAATAAGACTAATACAAGCCTTGATGAGGCTACCAACTTACCCAACCATAAACATAAGCAATTTCATATAAAAGATTAAAAAACATGTACCATCATCTAGTCACAGGAAGGTATAAAAGTCTAATCTTGCTACTCAGATTGAACTTGTTTGGTTAATTGTGGGAAGAGACGTTTCCAGAGGAATTTGAAGGTGTTGCTCGATTCTAGCAAATTGAGGGTCCAAGAGGTCTAAACAATGATCATAATATTTGAGATGGCCATGAATATGATCTAGGGTTTATTGCATCTCTCTTTATTTTTGGCTATCCATCATAGCTCTACCCAAAATAAATTGCATCTACTAGTATAGCTCAATAATATGAAGTATTAACTTCTCTTGATTTGATTTTGACTTGTGTCTAGGATACATGATTACTATTTTTCCTATATTATTGCATCAAAAAGGACAACTCGTTGGCTCGATGCATCTCTTTTTTTCCTTAGACAACCCTTGTTTGTATTTATAGAGGCATGTGTTCGTGATATCATATTTTTGAACCCAATGCCTTATCTTGGAGGTGAGAGTTCCCTCTACATCCTCAAGCTTCATAATACACAACACCCCTTCTTGGGATACCCTCTCTCTTGGCATAATGGAAGTCAAAGTAATATCCTATCCTTGATGTAGCAAAGATGTTTGAACCATTTGGGCCTTGCTGGTATTTGTTAGAGAAATATCCTATCCTTGAGGTAGAAAATTCGTTTGGACCATTTGGACCTTGCTGGTTGTTTGTCCAATTAGAACGAGGTACCCCTCGTTGGCTATTGTTGTTGTTTTGAGGTAGGTTGTGGTTGATTTTCTTCCCCATTATATAACCAGATAATTTGAACCTTTATGCTTGTCTCTCGAGTGGAAAACTTAGACCATGATAATGGATGGGTTCTACCACCAATCCCACAATACAGAGAGCTTGTTCAAGATAGTATTACTTCCCTCCACTAGCTAAAACTTTTTCCAATTCCCTTTCACCTCCCCTTCTCTATCTTGCATTGAGTTTAAAAGCAAGGATGCTAGACTATGAGGGTTCAATTTCCCTTGAAATGTAACGATAAATAAAGTATAACGTTAAAATGATATGTTTTCATATTTAAATAAATGATATGGAAAAAATCATTATAGTGATTTTTAAAACATTTCCCACCAAAACACAAACCAACAGTTACAAATTTTGATTTTTCACCAAATGTCACCAAAGGACACATTTACTTATAGTCTTTCATATAAATTCATATAAATCCAAAAGTAGATTAATAAAAATTCATATAAACTCAAAAGTGATATAAATTTCAAAATAAGAAAATGGAATTAGATTTCATAAAATGGAGCTTAATTTTTTTTTTTTAATTATCCAGTCTATATATATATATAGATGATGGTACATAACATTACATTACATAACATAATATAAGATCATGAAATTTCTTCCATATTACACTGGAGAGTGTGTCTTGGTAAAATAATTGATTTTTATATTATTTTTATTTTTTAAAGTAGATACAATAAAAATCAAAGATAGAAACAACGAAATGGAACATTGATTTATTAGATTTGTGCATGTAAAGTTATTCATATCCATAAATATACAATGAATTTTATGAATTTTTCTATTTAAATCATTTTTCGAAATAATATTTACTATTTTTATAGTGATATTTTGAATAAATATAATAAAAATTATTATAATAAATAAATTAAATAAAAATAATTATATTTTAATAAAATATTATTAAAAATTAAATATTTATTAATTAAAATTATAATATTATATATATATATATAATATATATATATAATATAATATATATATATATATATCCAAATAAAATTTACATATAAATTTAATATTTATTTTAAGACTATATTTTAAATAAATATAATGAGAAATTTTGTAATAATTAAATAAAATAATTATATTTTAATTAAATAATATTAAAATTTAATATTTATTAACCATTAAAGTAAAAAATAATTGGTTAATTAATTAAAATTTCTCATATCAAAATATTATCTCCAATAGAGTTGAATTTAAAAAAAAAGGCCATTCCAAAATACCTAGCAACAGATTGAAAACAGTTAAATAGTTAATTCTTATACTTAGATTCCCACAATATAGAAATTGAGAAAACGAATTTTCAGAAATGCCACAAGTGATTTCCTTACCATGGTAATTTTAAGTTTGGCATTTAACAAATAAAGTCCTTTAAATTTTGAAAAATATTATTAAATTTGAAAAAGGTTTATATATAGGAATATAGGTATATTGTATTTTATTTTGATAAGAAATATTAAATATTATTTTTAAATTTTTTTAAATGTAATTTTATTTTTAATTGGTTGATGCCTATTTTTATATGGTTTTAGATTGAATTATAAGATATAAAAATTATGTTAAAAAATAAAAAATCTAAAAAAATGTTTTTATTTGTCAAGTCTCATAACTTTACAAAGAATGCTATGTAGATAATTCCCTATCATTTTTTATGCAAATAAATTTAGCAAGATTAGAAATTTCTAGTAGAAAAAAGCATTAGATTTTTTTTGTTTTTCCATTAGTTAGAAGTCTTTTTTCTTGCTTTTTTCTATTTCAGTTTATTGCCATTTTATTTTAAATTTTATAATTTTAAAGGAATTCCTAATTAGATTTATTTTCACCATGTGTTCACTAGTTGCAAAAAAATTTTAAAATATATCAAAACTCTCACATAATAAAATGTTAATAACTATTAACTTTTTATATTTCTATAATTTTAATAAAATTCTTTCATTGTTCTATTTATTTGGAGTTAATAAAAATTTAAAAAATCTTTTAAATTTATTTTATTTTATATATATATATATATATACCATGGTACTTTCATGCATGAGTAATAGAGCAACTAATATAGATAATATTGTTTATTAATAATTTTGGTTATTGTTAATTATGATGGGTGATTTGTTAATTGCCATAAAATAACATTGGAAAAAGAAGAAAGATGGTAAAGTATCGGCTCTCCAATTGTTAATCACATGTCTAAATTAGTGCAATTGTTTGAAAAGCTTGAGTTATTTCCTGTGCTTAGACAACTCAACAATGCAGCAGGTGAGATGGATAATAAAAGCATTCAGAGAATCAGGGAGAATTAGAAATAAACGATAACATGGTTGAAAATCGTATTCCTCCATAAATATTAAAAATACAGTGAAAGCCTCGGTCATCCGAGAATAGGTAGTGGCCTGAATGAATCGCAACAAGGTGTTGAATATAAGTGTGTGATAATGGAAAGAGGAACCTAGATGGCATGCACTAATACCCAGGTGGTTGATGGTTCATATTACACCTGGCATTAAGATGAGGTAAGAGGCAATGGAGGATGGAGCCAGATGTAGCTGCCTTGGCAAAGAGAATGAACATCTGTCGTACTTACCTTCAAGCAACAGTCTTGGAACTTCAAGAAAGAGTGATACAGTCCCGGAACTTCATGTAGGGGAAAATATTTTTCAATAATTATAAGAAGGAATCCTTGGAAGTCATGGTGGCATCCATGGAAGTGATAATGGAGGCTACGGTGGCACATTAATAAGTAAATATAGAATTGGTTTGGCATATAGTTTTAGTTTTGGAAGCACCTCCCATACTTTTTGAGGTTACAACAACCCTCATTTTATTGGAAATAAAATAAGAATATTTAAAAAAAATCATTTTATTATAAATAAATTATTTTTAATTTTTTTAAATCACTTTAAAAACATAATAAATTTCCAAAAAAACTTAAAACCTTTTCAGAATCCAGATATCTGGATAAATAAACTCTTTAATTTCATCACACATCACATACTCTTGGATATCTCCGAAATGAACCCTTTAGAGTTTGTTCTACGTTCCTTTGTTTCTTTTTTCCCTTTTATATATATATTTAGAGATCCAGCCCACTTTCTTTTATTTCACATAATTTTTTCATGAACACCCGCACCTCCAGACTTCCTAGATCGCCTTTAATAAAATTTTATTTTATTACTATTTTATTGCTTTGTGACTTTTATAAAAAGACCTAGTACCGAGTCTAGGTCTTTTTATAAAACTGCATAAGTTTTTTGTACAAAACCCCCAAACTCCTGCACCAACTAGATTTAATAGAGTTAGGTCTTTTTATAAAACTGCATAAGTTTTTTGTACAAAACCCCCAAACTCCTGCACCAACTAGATTTAATAAAGTTTTTTCGCAATTTTATGTGTTTTTCCATTATAATTCAATTTATGATTTATGTATTTTTCATGATTTTGTTAATAAAATGTGTCATGCAATCTCATATCTAGAGTTAATAGATATTGATGATCACTGTGGATGGGATCTCAAATATATGTGAATATCCATTATTTATTTAATTTAATTTTTTTTTCTTAAATTATTTATTTTCAATAATTTTTTTTTATTATTTATAATAAAATCTTGGCATTCCTCCATGGCAGGTGATGATTCCATGTGATGTCATATTTAGTATTGAACAATCTAGAATGGAAAGTTATTTGGCCTACCATGAGCATGTGCATTACCAAAAGTACCAAATACCAAAGTCTGGTGTGTGGGTATCATCAGGTTAGTTACTTCATGATGGCTCTGAATTATGGTAGGAAATTCTATCCCAAGTGCTTGGAAATAGGCGTCGTTAAGCCTCAATGTAACCTTCCTTTAGATAGTTTTTTGCAAGTGCACACCAAAATGGGAGGAAGGACTTGCAACGGAATCTATCGAGTAGGAATGCATCGGCTTAGTGTGACCGGCTCTAGGTACTCTGTGGCCTCTTGTATGCATAATTGGCTCAGTAAATTTGAAGTAAAGGGTGGCATCTTTTTATTCCTTCTAATGTCTAAGTATGACTCTTATGCATAACTCAGACATGTTCCATTTTTGTAATTTTTTCCCAGTAAGGATAGGCATGCATGCCCACAATTTGTAGTAATCTTAGGATGTTGAATTGTGTTATTGGTTTGGTTTCCTCAGGGAAGACCATTAGCACAAAGCCATTCTCTATGTAATGTTTTTTTGAAGAAACATCTAGTTGTCAAAAAAAATCATAAAAGAATTTATCCAATGACTCCAAGACCTTTTGTTTTCATTATGTTTCTAAAACTAAAATAAAATTAGATTTAAATTTATTTAACTTGATTTTTATAAATCCATCCAATACCTACCTTTAAGTTTAACATTGATATTATAATATTTTGCAAACCTTCATAACCCTTTGTTTAAATGAAATTTAGTTGGTCATTTATTGCAAACTTAATGATTATTAGCATTTCCACCTCAAGGTTAGTGTGTTTTGCACTTAGAAGATTTTAGAAAAAATTACAAATTATCATGCAGTAAAAGGATTTTTAGCTTTCAAGTTGTTTACTATTCTTTTTGTGCTCCATTTTCAATTTCTAAGAGAATTACTGATTTATCTACGGATTTCACCTCATCTAGTTAGTAATTTCCTATGTTTTATTTTTAAATTCAATTGGTATGTCTTCTCATTTTGCTCTTTTATTTGTAGAAGAAGAATGGGAAGGAAAGGGAAAACACAAGCTACAAAACATGCAACATACAATTTTAAAATGAAGATGCACATGATATAAGTTCAAATACTAGTGAAAAAAAATGTAAAATCATCTTTCTTTTCTACACAATGTTTGAAGCATAGAGTGCAAGCACTCTATCCTAGGAGGCAATATATGAATTCTTTAAACACAATGAATGGAAGAGTCCACAAGGTTCAGAGGAAGACTCGTCCCCAAACTCTAAGTATTATGAAGCAATTAGAAAGACAGAGTTGCATAAAAGTGCCACTAGACCAACCATGTCCTTGTATTATGACATGCTGAGTTGGATTGTCTTACATGCTCATATTCATACATGTTCAATAATTGACCATGTAAACAATGTTATTGCTTATTGGAAACCTTATGTCTTATAGTATATTTATAAACTCAATCCTCCCAAAGTTTTCCTAACCATGGATTACTTAATGGGTTTTTAGAACAATATGCTTAAGAAAAAGAAAATGGATTTTTTTACATATATTAAAAAATAGTTAGATGATCTAGAGGGTTTCAAGATGAAATCAATAAAACTTTATCCAATAAGCCAGCATAAGAACCCTCAAATATTTATAATCAAAATGATTTCAAGACTTTATAGTGAACCAAACCCCTAGCACTATAAATTTGAGTGGATTCCTCTAATTTATGTTATTTTGAAAACCTACCAAAGGTTCAATTGGGTGGATATTCTATCCAAAAACCTAACTAATGCAATCAAACTTTCTCAATATGTACCTCCATGGCTTGGACAGGGGTTTTTCATGTCATCTCAACTGATGGATGTTGTGATAACATCTATACCTTCTCCATTAATGGAGTGGAAAAGTGTCCCAGTCACCAACCCATTCAACATTTTTATTCCATTTTATGGAAGAGTCAGTATAGATACCAATTTTATGATATATGAAAAAAATATTATTCTTTATTTTCATGAAATTCTATTTGGAAAAGATCCATTGAGAGTCAGTAAAGAAGTCTAATTTGCATTGCAACGAGTTGGAGACTAGTTGGTTAGGGAGAAGTTTTAATATATTAGAATCTATGGTTGTGAATTAGGTCCACGTGTCATTCCCAAGAATATTCCAAATAGGCTTTCTCTAAGAGAAATATCCATTCAAAAAATGGTTAATCAAATTACCATATTTTTACACAAAAATTCAAAGAACCTATGGCCTTTGTTTCCCATTAAAATTGGTCAACTGGTTTTTAAAGATAGGGAACATGATGTTGTTGAGACAAATGGTTTATAGGACATATGGTTGCATTCTCTCCCTCACTATAAATATGATCCTAAAAATATTATCATTAATTATTTGCATATGTCAAATATTCAAAAATTTATGTTTACCAACAACCACCTTTTGGTTATGCCTTTATAGATTTTGACTCCTTCAATCAAGTCATCTCAAAGGCTCATTTTATGAGTATGGAGGAAAAACAAAAAAATTGGAAGATTTTAGGCAAGATACCCATAATTACTATCTCTAGAAAAGAAGTGGATTTCTTGGCTTGCCTCTTACCAGGTTACAACTATTGGAAGGAATAAGCTTGTCCTTCATAAATATCATCTCAGAAAATGAATTCCATTATACATTAGAGGAGAGTGTATGAGAAATGAGTGTATTTGGATTGTTTCCACCAGAAAGTTTGATAGGAAAATATCACAATTAGATTGGACAAGAAGGAATAGATAAGAATTAGGTCAAGTAGAAATATTAAAATAGCCACAAAATACAAACCAGTCAATGAATCAAGAACATGTCTCAGGTATTATTCTTAAAGAGTAATAATAGACATTGAATCACCTAAATAGGTGAATCAATTTGATGATCAAATGTATATTGATCCTACTAAAACAAAGCAAGCTAAAGAATCAATTCAAATAGGATAAATTTTACAGAAAAATGTTCAAGAAACGTTTCAAGAAATGGCTAAAGAGACTGAGAAAATTCCATAGCCTTAAGTTCAGGTAACTGAAATTGTTTCTCCTCAAACAAATGTCAATCCTAAAGAATCATAAACTTCAAAATTTATTCCAAACAAGCTATTTTAGGAGCTATTTCATAGCCTTGTTTTATTTATTCAAGTAATGGAGGTAGTTTCTCCAAGAGTACCTACTACTTCTATTTCAACTAATATTCCTGTTTTTTTCTATTTTCAACCCAATTTCTAAAGTAGAACTAATATTAGAGGTTGTTGTGTATCTAAGTGAATATTTTTATAATTTACAAACAAAGTCTATTGTTAAAAGCTCCAAGAAGAGAAAACATGATTCTATTGAAACACCTTTAGAAATGAATTGGAAAGCAACAGGAGGGCTTAAGGAAAAACAAATTGAAACGACTTAAACTCTAGGGGATTTTGTCACATATAATCAAATCATAGTATAGAATCTATCCAGGTAATTTGATAAAAGTAAAAATAGGATTAAAAAATTGGAAGCAGAGTTAGAAAAAAATAGATTGTTTGATGAGAAAGAGTGGCAATCCCATGCCATTGCCCTAAGAGAAACATTTGATTTAGCAAAGTGGCAAATGGAGGATAGACATAAGGTGGAGAAGTAAAAGTTAGAATAAAATTTGAAGACAAAGATATCATAATTCGAAAACCAGCATTCCCAACAGATTGAAACTTTGAAACAGGCTTATAATAGACATATTGAAATTTTGAAAGAGGAATCAAATTTCAACATGTAGACATTACAACATTCCAAGTACAAGTCAAATATCTTGAAGAATAATTAAATCAAATTCAAAGGACATATGTGGACATTAACATTTTCAAAGTTCAAGCTTTATTTGTAAATAAGTAGCTTAGAAAAGTGAAACAAAAAATTTTCAACGGGAAAATTTTATAATTTTTATGGAGTTAATTTCATTTTCTAATCAGATTTAAGCAATGACTAAAGAAGATGAGGCATTAATTAATAATTTTGGTAAAATTGTGGATTGGCAAAAATAATTGAGTCCTAAAACAATAGAGAGAAAAGGACAAAAATTTAATAAAAGCTTCCTTAGATGAAAGAGGCTCTCGGTGTAAAATTTTTAAGGAATGGATTATAGAAGTTGTCAATTGGTGTGATGTTGTATGGGACAATGCATTAGATATTATGGATGAGTTTGAAATGCCTCATCCAGAAGGACTTGGGGAGGCATGAACATCATCAATTTCCCAGCAAGGAGTGGAATAAAAAAGGACAACCAACAGTGATAAAATCAAAGAGATGAACACTTGGTACTCACAAGATATTCAAAGCTTTTTCTAGTTTCGACTTGAACATATAAAATTGATTTCTAAATTCTCATCCAAATACAAATCATAAAAGAGGTATATTAAAATACATATAGTTTAATAAGATATTCACACTTGTTCATCTAACGCAAATATCTAATACATTCACTCAATGATCCCAATACATTAAAGATAACAAGAAAGAAACCGCTCTGGTCCAAACAATGGATGACTCAAAGCTAGTTGTTGAAATGATGGAGTGTTTGTGGCTTGCCCAACAAACAGAAGGATTAAGTCAAATCAGTGAGATATTATATTTTCCTCTTTTTATGTAAGAAAATCCACAAATTTTTTATATTTAGAAAAATAGATATTATCTTATTTTTTTAATTAAATCGCAAACAATTTCTGAAGACCACTAGGAATTGATATGACCATGTTTGGAATATTGTATTCTTATAAATTTGTTTAAAGGCATTACTAAGTGTATTATTTCATAGCTTTCATATAATTTATCAGTTTTTTTAATATTTGAATATGCTTTCTATCTTTTATTTTGAAATGATAGTGTACTATTTTGGTTTAATAGTTTGCATAAGTTAATATTTATTCTTATCCTTTAGGTATAGAAACGTTTTTTTTTTTATATTTGAAAACAATAGCTTAAATGATTTTCTCTCATTATGAGACAAATTTTCTTTTATGTAAAGTAGATGAGTTCATTTCATACAAATAAATTTAAAAATGCATATACATGATCATTGAGAAGCTCTTATAGAGGAGCCCAAAATAAATCTACTGGCTAACTCAACCCATATTTCAGACTGGAAAATCACTATCACAAACATCTATTGTACTTTCTAAGTATTGCACTTGAATGATTACCTTTGCCCTTGTGTTAAAATTACTAAGTCCCAAAGCATACACACAACAATTTGTAATATTTTGATAACATATTTTATATAATTTTTTATGTCATATATTTTCCCTTTTTTATTTAATTTTATTATTTATTTAGGTTAGAATAACACAGGAAATTGGGTCTTTTTGATGGAGAGCATTTCCATATCAAATGAAAATGGTTCTAATCAGGACCCTGATTGAGTAAGTATTCACTAGTTGTAGGAGGAAGTTTTCCACCTGTCAACAATTTTGCACTAGAAGGAGTGTCGAATATGTATGGTTGATAAATATTCTTTTTTTCCCATGGAAAAAGTCATAATTTCTTTATTAATGAGAAATTGCATGTTGCAAATGTTGAGCATATTCAATGATAAGTTTTACCTGACAAACCAAAACTAGAAACTATTATTCCACCTCAAGGGTGGAACTGTTCAAAAACTTTAAATTTTAAGGATGCTGGTACTCTTTGCAGAGAGACCATTACTGAAAAATAAAAACATAAGGATAGTGTGAATAATTACATATGATCATGTAGTTAAGAGTCGAGACCAAAAAGCAAAATTGTTATGTTGCAAGTTCTATAAAGGGCCTGTGATAGTACTGGTAAGAGTTGTTGTCACGTTCCTCCTGTATCAACCAAGAAGCATTGCCCTGGTGCACTGCTTCCTTGGATAGGTGGTCAGCAGCTGTGTTGCATTCCTTGTAGATATGGAAGCAAGAGAAGGAGTCAAAATATGTAATGAGCCTATGAGTTTTGTCCAGAAAAATGTTTTAGAGAATATGCATTGCATTGAGATTTTTTGTTAATCCAGTTGCATATTATGTGAGAGTCACCAAATAGCTGTGAGTGCAAACAATGTTTGTTCAATGCAAAATGTATGAGGTTTTTGGCTGCGAGGAGTTTAGCAAAAATTTTGGTCCCCCTTCCCAGCCCCATTTCGATTCTAAAGGAGTGGGATTTAGAAAGGTGGAGAATTACGCCCCCTCCACAGCCTGTCTCCTGGGCTGACCCATCAAAATAAGCATATGGCTTGGTAGTATTGATAATTTCTAAATTTATATTCCTATGGGCCAATTGGGAGCTCTCATCAGGTATGGCACTGTAGTCAGCTAGGATTCTGAAGGATATGGAAGCCTAGTAAGGGTTTTTTTACTGGAAGATAGAATGACTTATGGTGATCCAGATGGCCCAACATATAAGGAGAGGGATGCTTTTCTCCTTATCAAAAGTAGATTTCCACCATCGTTTCCATGAGTCTATGAAGTTTGTACCCTACCATCTTTAGAAGAGGAAAGGGAACTAAGGATGTCGTCCCAAATTTCTAGAGAGTATGGGCAATGGAGGAAATGATGGTCCATGTCCTCCCTACCACCCTTACACAGATAACACCAGAACGGCCCCGAGAAAGATCTTTTCATTAGGTTGGCTCTAGTAGGGATCTTATTCCAGAGGATGGACCACATAAGTAATTTCACTCAAGGGGCCACCTTCAGCTTCCACAAATGCTTCTACCATTGCTCCAAGGATGGTGGCTTGTGATTCTCCATCAGCACCTAGTAGCCTATCTTGGGGGATTATTCTCCATGTTTAACAAAAGCCCAGATGAGCTCATAATCTCCTTTGGTTATTCTTATATGGGCCTTAGTCAAACCTTTTGTATAATCCCTCCACTTCTATTGCCAGCAATGCGGTATATTTAAATCATGCACTATGTTCCAGGCTTGTTGAAATGGAGAGGTGTGTATCTCATTAGCAATTTGGCTGATATATGATATGCCTAGGCCCAGGAGGTGACCTCTCAGTCCCTCTAAAAGCATGTGAGCGTTTTGACACCCCACCTAGGGATCTATGCCGATATGCACCTAAGATCCAGACCTGATCCTCCATGTCAAACCATTTCGAAGAAGTTCCTTGGTACTAATGATTTCCTTCCAAATAATGGATATGTTGGCATTACTCTTGTGGTCATGCCTAATCCAAGCTCGCACATTTGAGGGGGATATATACTTGGATAAAACCACCTTTGTCCATAGACTATGATTGTCGAGTAATTACCATCCTAGCTTTACTGCGAGGGCCTTCGAGAAGGTATCCAGCCGCTTAATGCCCTGGCCTCCCCAACCCTTCGGGAGAGCTAAAAATTCCCAGCTTGTCCAAGCAAATATTCTCCCTGTCTACTTCCCTTTCCATAAGAACCAACATCATATGTTTTGTAGTCGAGCCAGTATGGCTCAAGGTATCCAAGCCAGAGTCATCCAATAAACCGGGGTTGCTTCCAAGACTGCCTTGATGAGGACCAACCCCCTCGCCCTGGACAGTTATTTATGATACCATATATTAAGTCTCCTCTCGACTTTTGAAATGAGCCACGTCCAATCTGCAACTTTGTATCCGTTACGTTTTAGCCTGTACCCAAGGTACCTCAGTCTTTCTTCAAGGGTGACTTCTTTGAATGAAAATCTCTAGAGGGCAAACTACAACTCATGTTGAGAGTAACCTGTGATAATGATGATGGATTTTGCCTCATTTAAAACCATACCAATAGCCTTTAAAAAAATATCCAAAGAGCGGTGGAAGGTTGTGATGTCCGCAATTCCTCTATTAAGGAATACCAACACATCATCCACAAATAATAGATGGGTGAGGATGCATGCTTCAGTGATTTTGAATCTCCTTATTTTCCCTTGCATGTGGTCCTCTCCAATGACTCTACTGAGGCCCTCCATAATGAGTAGAAAGAGTAGCGGAGAAAGGGGGCACCCTTGCCTCAGCCCTCTTTCTACATGAAAAAATGGGGACGCAAAGCCATTGATTAGTACACTATAGGATACGTTTGTAATGCAGCACATGATCCACTTGATGAAGGAGTAGGGGAAGACTAGATTGTTTAACAAGATGCGGATGTAGAGCTAGTTGACCCTATCAAAAGCTTTGGAGAGGTCAATTTTCAAAATCATTCCTTTCAGACTTTTGGTCTGAATGGAGTGAAGGAGTTCCTGGGTTGTTCCTATGGCCTCATGAATTTGTCTGTTCTATAGAAAGTTGAACTGCTCAGGAGAGATATGCCAGGACAGGATGGGCTTGAGGTGATTGGCAATAATTTTTTTGATGATCTTGTATATGCAATTGCATAAGAAGATAGGCCTAAAATAGTCATAGGTCGAAGGGTTATCAGATTTGGGTATAAGAGCAATGAATGTGGAGTTGAAACTTTCCCACATCCTTCCCCTCGTTCGACATTCCTCTATCAATCTTAGGAGGTCCATCCTTAGGATGTAAATAAAGCAGAGTAGAATTCAACTATCTAGCCATCCGGTCCAGGATTCTTTTCTTTTTTTAACCATTTAATGGATGTTTCCAACTCTCCAAGGGTAACCTCCTTGGACAGATACTATTCTACCTCTTGGTCCACAAATTTGGGGAAAATCTGTGCAATCCACATGACTTTAGCCAAGGTGGCTATAGGAGGTTCCTTGTATATACCCCTGAAGTGTGAGTTTGCTAGACCTGCCAGATCCCTGAAGGTTTTTACAGGGGTTCCTTGTTTGTTTTTGAGTTCCCATATGGTATTGATCACATTTCTCCTGGTTTCATGCTTGTGGAAGAATTTGGTGTTGTCATCTCCCTCCTTGAGCCATATAGCTCGGCTACAAAGTCTCCAGCTCTCCTCCCTATCCTTCAAGATTTGTGTCCTCTTTTGAAGGAGAGAAGCCATCTTATCCTTTTTTTCCTGGGACTCTATAATGCCTTCTGTACCCTCTTCCAATGAGGCAATAGCCTCCTCTGCTGACTTGAGCAATTGCTCCTCATGTTCTCTTCTCCTTTGGGCCCACTCTTTTGAGAGAGACTTCAGGGCCTGCATGTTACATGCAAACCCTTCTGTAATGTTGCCCTCTGAGTCTACTAGGTGTGCCTTCAAATATTCGCCCACTACCTTCAAGTACCTGACATCCTTTAACTAGGTGGCATTAAATTTGAAAGGGGCTTTTGGCTTGTTGATGACATCTTGTATTTCCAGATAGATGGGCCTGTGGTCTGACAACCCTCCCAAGCCAACCCATTGTCTAATGTGGTAACCTTTATTGGCTAGAGCTTCTTTGATGAGAAAGTGATCCAGTAATCTGGCCAAGCTGGTCTCCCCTATTCAATTGTTTCTCTAGGTGAGCTGAATTTTAGCAATTGGGATATCTATGAGATTGTGATTATCCAACAAGTGCTCAAAAAAGACAGACAAAGAGTCCACTTGTGCCTGTAGCTCCCATGACTTCACGAACCCCAGAGAGAAGTTCAGGTCTCCTCCAAGGATAATATTGTTTGCTTGATTAATGGAGGAAGATAGCAGCTTCCTCCAGAAAACAGCCCTATCACAGCAAGGGCTATAAATGTTGATGATCGTGTAATTGGCTTCTAGGGTGGATGAGTATTTCCAGGAAGCCGATGCCCCCCAGACATTTAACAGTTTAGTTGAGCGAGTGCATATACCCAAGGTAACCCTGCCATATCTTCTCGTAGCATCAAGTGAGTGGAAAGACCAGTTCAAGAGCCAGGATTCTAGGAGAGGGGTGATGGTACAAGCTGAGCTGAGAGTTTCTTGGAGGAGGATAATGTCAACAACTTTCGTGGGGATCAATCGCCTCAGGGCTAGTTTTTTTCTAAGGCTAGCCATCCCTCAACAATTGAAGGAGAGCATATTCATGGAGGGGAGGAGGAAGGGGCTTTCACTATAGTTTTCTGTCTGCCCGTAGCAATCTCCTCCCTAGCTTGATTTTTAGTCCTAGTTAGAGAGGAGGGTCAGCCCCGAGGGAGCTTAGAAAGAAAAGGGAAGGGTACTACCCCAAACCCTACTGCATCTTTGCCTTGTGATCGAAAATTTGAGCGTGTAGGGTAGCGATGGTCGATGCACAGTGGGGAATGGGAAATGGAGAGTTAAGGGCCACCAGGAGGAAGGTTGATAGGAGGGGTAAGCATAGGGAGGGGGTGTTATGGGGCAGTGTTGATTAGTGAAGGAATGTTGGGGAATGGAGGGGAGGGGAGGGGACAGCGAGGGGAGGGACAATGAGTGAGGGGAGACCTCTAGAGGGGGAGGAGCACTGACCAGTGAATGCATGAATGAAGATGAAAGTATATTAAATACTATGAAAACAAAAGGGGGAGAAGAGAAGACTGTACCCGCAGTGAAATCATGCCCTAAAGCCGTCCGAGCTCTCGTCAGTGGAGGAGAGGGTGGCCGAAGTGGAGCTTTTCCCCGCTTCTTCTTGGGACCAAGATCTGTCTCTCTAGTTCCCTCTGCTACACCTTGCGTCGGCTGCTCTTCAGCCTCTTGAACATGCTGGGAGGGTTCCATAGGGGTGTCTATATTCTGAGAAATCTCTCGAGGCCTCTAAAACACCTTTGCATTCAGAGGGCAGTCCCTGAACACATGGCCGACCTTATGACAGCATCGACATCTATAAGGCATGCCTTCGTAGTCCAAAATTTGCTTCCTAGTGTAGTTCTGCCATTTGATGGTAATGTATTCTTGCAAACCCCCTCTCATATCCATGTGCACCAAGATTCTGGCATAATCCATCTTACCTGTAGCAAGGTAGGATTTATCCGAAACCATATAAGTACCAAGTGAATTGCCAATATGCTTGAAGATTTCCTTAAACCAGAAATGAGGGGGGAGCCCTGGCAACTTGACCCAAATAGGTTTGACCCCTATCTATTTTGATTGAGGGTCAAAAAGAGGTGACTAATGCTTCAATAGAATTGGTGCATGTTCAAAATTCAAATAAGAAGATAATACCCAGTTGGTGTGTTCTGGTCGAGCAAACTTGAAAGAAAACCAGCCTCTCACAAACATCTGGATAGTTGATCTAAATGGGATCCATAAACAATGATTAACAGAGCCATGGTTGTACCAGGTTGGGACAGACTTCAAAGAATTTAAAACAGTGATCAAGAACACCTCTAAACCAGTGGAAATGGCAACCAGCATGGAATGACGAGGACCTTGGTCGAAGCGCGCTAATTGAGGCCCATGGAAACTATGCAGGAGGCAAAATTAGCCCTGGGAAGCCCAGATCGAGAAACAGAGGCAGTTTTTTGTTGCGCGCTTAGCGCTAATCGCACATCGCTAGGAAAAAAACCTCAAAATGGAGAAGCCCCGAGTACTCAGTTACTTGAGAGCCAAGAAAACTGTGGGATAAAAGGCTAAGAGCTAACGGCGGGACCAACTCTAAAAAAAGCAGTATTGATCAGGGGCGTCCATGGGCGGTAAGAAATTTTGAAGGAAAAGGATCAATTCCACTCAACGCTTGATGGGTGGCAAGCTGAGGAGAGAGGAAACCACCACTCATCGCACGCTAATGGTCGAGCTAGTCAACCGCACAGGACAAGTGAATGGCGTCAGATTTGGCGTCTCCAGATCTAATGGCTGAGATCATGCCTGATGGAGAAGACGGAATTAACAAGGGAATAAGCTACAATTTAGAATAATTTGAAGTCTGAATTGACCACCACAGTTGCAAATGAATCATTCCATAACGTAACTGAAGAAACGAACCGACGAGGCAAGTTGGCGCAGTTCGCAAGAGGACAAGTGGCCATCTCTGTGAGTCCGATGATGATGCTGAGAACAAGGAACTCTAAGTGCAGCTGCAAGCAGGTGAATCGACGGAGGTGGAAGAGGAAACGAACTGCCATGAGCTCGAATGGTTTTAAGCCATGAACAGAGAACAGAAAACACACACCCAAAGAGGAAGACAGAAACCAGAAAAGAGAAGAATCAGTGAATAAAAAAGTAGAAAGAAGGCAGAGGGCCGAGCTGACCAAGGGCAGCATCGAGCACCAAAGAGTTTAAGAGATTCAATCCATCCCTGAGAGGATCTGTCAGACCAGAGAGGTCAAAGAGCTGGCAAGGAAAAGAGTTTGTGTACTCTAGTGACTTGGGGAATCCAAGAACCACCTTGAAGCCAATCTGTTTCAAGAGACTTATATTGAGCTCCTTCATTGTAATTCTCTGCTTCAAGACACAATAAAAGAAGGCCACCACTGATAGCTGGACCGGAGATGTAGCCCTAGAGGATAGGGTCAACTCCTTATTAAATTCTTGTGTTCTTGTATTTGCTTACTGTGTTTTTCTACTGTTTTCCATTTCAAGTGTCTGTGTATTTTCAATCTGATCAATCCATTGCTTGAATAACATAGACACACACACCAACATATGAGTCTGTAATACCTTCATTTAATAAATCTTTAACTAACGTCACTCATAGGGTGATTATCAAATCAACAGTGGGAAGTTCTGCAAGGTTTTGGCCCCATACCTCCGAGGCCCAGACTTTTAGCCTTTCCGCCATGTAAAAATGTTCACGGATCCTTCCAACCAGGACTGGCTATCTATGATGTCCATGGAATCTGCCAATTGTATATCTTCCTTCAGCCATAGGAATACATCGTCAATCTTTGATCTAAAGCACTGCACCTTCTTACGGGGTCTCACTTCCTCGGATGGGGTCTCCTTTGGATCAGAGCTAAGCCCAAGAAAAGGAGAGGCCTTAGGGCATGGGGATGGAACTGATGGAAGGGAGTTAGAGAGCGTCAGAATGTTCATAAAGTTTCCAGAAGGAGGGTCAGGGTAGTGCGACGAGGACAAAGTTACTGAAGTAGAGGGAGCTAATGAGCTGATCAAAACAGAGGAGGGTCTACCTGAAATAGGAAAATGTGGAGGGTCAGCCCAGGATTCTAGAAGATCAGGGTTTAGGCAGCCGATAGCAAACCCGAGCGAGGACAATGACACTAGTGATGTAGTAAGGGACGGCCAGGTCGGGGGATCGTCTAGTAGGATGACCGAGTGGTTGAACAACCCAGAGATGGGAGGTAGGTTAGCGATGGCCGCATTCAGTTCGCTAAAAAAGATACACAGTCTTCTTTTGAGGAATGCGAAGAAGACCAGATAGCTCCCTCCGGCAGTAGGTCCTCTGACTAATCAACAAGATTGAGGTCCATCGTTGTCGGGTGGACATGAGCACCAACTCCCCGTAATCGCCAAGGAGTAATAGGGTGATAGCGAGAGGGGTTCAAACCCTAAATGAGGGATGCGAAATGAAAAAGTGAAACGACATAATAAAAAGAGTAAAAACCCAAGCGGTCGTGCTAAAGTAGGTTTAGGGTGATGGTAGTAGCCCTCAGCCCGAGTTACGTGGGTTTGTCCTGGTCTACCATCTACTACGCGTACCTATAACCACATCGGGTTAGTTGTACTCGCCATTGTAATTCAGAGCCATCGAAACCTCCATCACCCTCCAAATGCAAGATATGAAGATATTGATAAATATTCATACATATATATTCCTTATATTACAATTGTTTCAAGTAACCCTCCCATATCTATTCACCAAGGTGAACAACAAACTAGTTTTTCTACAATTACACATGTATCTGAATCTTATTCAACTATAAATTATCCAATTTCATTCAAATCTTCCATTTCTCAGTTGTTTCTACACCCATTCATCCTTAATTGAATCTTTCTATATATTTTACGCATTCTCAAAGTAAATATTTGGGTTTATCCACAATATTATTTACTTTACCTTAAAAGAGAAGATCTAAAAAGGAAACACATAATGAATTGGTTTCTTCATCTCAAGTAGATCATGAACCAAAGTCAAAATTTTCAATTGTTACAATCCTTTGTTTTCTTTTTGAGGAAGTGGACTAGTAATTGTAAGTAGTGCTTATGCAACCAGTGTTACCAACTAGCATTTCTATTGAAACTAATTTTTTTGAAACATCTTCATCTTCTTATATTCAAACCACTTATGTTCAGATGTCTACAAATCTAATTATTCAACCTATGGGTTTACCTTTACCACCTCATCCAACTTATTTTGTCACCACGGAAAAACAAATTTGGTTATTTGTAGGAATTGTTAATGTTCCAGGACCACAAAATTATTAACTAAACATCCTAAGATATTTCTTCCCAAATTCAATCCTAAAGGACTCATATCCCCAGAAAAAGACATAAAGAAGTTATTCTTTCTTTGAAACTTGGGAGATTTCATCATGGGGATGTTATTTGTAATATTTTCCCTTATGCTTTTGAGGGAAAATCAACTTCTTGGTATTTTTCTTTACAAGATAATTCTATTACTAGTTGGGATTCTTTTCAAACCAAATTTCTTAAAAAAATGGTGAGGACAAATCCCCAACATCTTTTGTATTATATATTTCGCATATCAAGATGAATCCATTAAAATTTTAATTATAAGCTTTTGTTTTTACGGAATAAAATTCATGTTGCTTCTAGACCTAGTGATGATATGTTAAATTAAATATATACTACTATGCTGCCCCCATCAATTGTTATAATTGTTGTTAGAGAAAACAAAACGTTAGGTCCCTATAGTACTAGCATAGCCCCCACATTTCTATTGTTGTGCCCCATAGAATCCCATTAGTTTTATTGTTGTGGCCTTTAGATTATTATTTTCATGTAGGCCCTAATTGTATTTTGACCCCCTAGACTCCTATATATACCAAGGAGGCCTTGTCATTTGAATCATCCAAGAATTATTTGTTTATGTGATGTAAAAGGATGTTTCCCCCTCAAAGAGTGTTATTTTCAAGTCGTTTATCTATATTTTATTTTGTTTAAGATATGGTTACATAAAATTTGGTATTAGAGCACTATCTCATCATTTCAAAACCAATACAGTCCCTACTACATTTATGGAAATAGTTCAAAAGCTACATGGAAACCCAAAAATTATCATAGGTGATCGAGATCTTGTTTTCACTCAAAAATTTTGGAAAATATTATTTTCTTGTACTAGTAATCAATTAGCTCATAGCTCATCTTATCATCCTCAATTTGATGAAAGAACTGAGATAGTAAACACATGTTTGGAAGGATATCTTAGTTTCTTTGTATCTGGTAAATAAAAATAATGGATCAAGTGGTTATCCTTGGTAGAATGGTGGTATAGCACTTCCTTCCATACCACAACAAAAATCACCCCATTTATGGCACTTTATGGAAATCATCCACCATCCATCACATCATCTTTAAGAGACAATTATAAGGTTCAATCAATGGAGGATCACATTGAGCACCAACAACAAGTTCTCTAACTCTTAAAGGATAACTTGATCCTGGCATAGAATCGAATAAAACAACATGCAAATCAGCATCACAGTGAAAAAAGTTTTGATGTGGGCAATTGGGTATTTTTACGAAAAAAACCATACAAACAAATGTCCCTCAAGCAAGCTAAGAAGGATAATAAATTATCACCCAAGTACTATGTGTAGAAATTCCTTGTAGATTCAAACTAAAAATTATAATATGCTAAAAAAATTGACTTGAATCTACTCTACTCATCAGAAGACACAATAAATGATCGATGAAATCATGAAGCATATAAGAGAAAGAATTCAATCACACATAACACAATTATTTTCTAGGGAAAGCCACACCTAAAAACCCCTACTATCTATATAACGCATTAATAAGAAAATATGAGAAGATTATGATGCTTTAATCAAGCCTGAGAAACCTTTGCACTATCTCTATCTATCTCACAGCTCCCTAGACAAGCCTGAACCAATACTTAATAAATTTCCTACTTACCCAAGTCATTATTTCCTTGCATTGTTCCCTTGGGAATTAGCCCCTATTTAATTGGGAAATTCCACAATTATGAATTGCACAATCCTGATATCCCTTCCTCTGATTGCATGTACCATCAGTTTAATTTAGATGATTTTAAAACTAATAGTACATTGTCCTTGAACTCCAACCTCAACTGGTTCTTTCTCTAATATGACATGTATGAGTTAATTATGAGTGAATCTTCAGTTTATTGGTTGATCGCTACAGGAAACACCACACTGCATTTCAAGCAACACCCCATTGTATTGTAGGTAGCACCACACTGCACTTTAGGAAGCACCCCATTGTACTTCAGACAACACCACAGTCGACTGCAGGCAACACCCCACTACTAGACCTCTCACTAATTCATCCATCAATTGGAACTAGTTTAACTAACTTTAACTTAGTTAGATTGAATTAAATAATTACAAATCAAATTAAACTCAACTAGTGCTCCTAATTGTAGTAGACATTGTACATGACTCTAGTTAGACCCTCAACTTGAATTAACTGAGAAAACCATGTCAAATTAACTTAGTTAACTATTACAAGTTGTCTTGAGATTTGGAATTACAATGTATTCCCAATTTAATTCAAGGAAAAAATTAAATTAGGATTTCTTGTTGCATTTTCAACACTCCCTCTCGACAAGAAATAGATTATCTACTACCCTGATCCTACCTCTGTGAAACTTGAATTTGCATCTTGAAAATACCTTTGTCAAAATATTTGCATATTGTTGCTCTCTAGGAATGTACTTCAGAAACATGATTCTCCTCTACACACAATCTCATAGATGGTGATACCAGATGTCAATATGCTTCGATCGATCATGAAAAAATGGATTCTCAGAGAGTTTTATAAACTATGATTTTCACAGCAAACAACTATAGGATCCATTTGTTGACCAAATAACCCAACAAGGATCTTCCTCATCTAGTTAGCCTCACAAGCTTCTTGACTAGCATCCATATACTCTACCTCTGTTGAACTGAGTGTAACTGATCTCTGCTTCTTGTTGTACCAAGAAGTTTTTGCTGACCTAATACTAAATATTCCCCCTGATGTGGTCTTCTTATTGGATGGACTCCCTACTCAATCTCCATCTATGAAGCCTTCAAGCTTCACTCCCTCTGTTTGTTTGTACCAAAGACCAAACTAAGTGGTGCCTCTGAGGTATCACTACACATCTTTAGTTACCTTTCAATCGAGTTTGGTTGGCTTAACCATTGCTTGACTAAGCTGATTAACTACAAAAAATATGTTCCGTTGTGTATTGACCAAATACATGAGTGAACCCACAAGCTTCCTATAAATAGTAGCCTCCACTACTTCACTTGAAGTAGCATCTTCCTTCCTCCAATTATCTGCTAGAGGAGTCTCCATTGGTTTGTTTCTCTCCATGTGGAACTTATTTAGTATCTCGTTGGCATACTTACCCTGAGAGACAAATAGTTCCCCATATTCTTGCCATACCTCCATACCAAGAAAATAATGCATGAGACCTAGGTCCTTCATCTTGAATTCTCTTGTAAGATCCTCTTTGCAATATTTTAGCAACTTCTCATCACCTATAAGAATCAAATCATTGACATATAATAATATAATCGACCATTTACCTTCGACCACAATATGGTAAAGGTTTGTATCTGCTTTAGTTTTTGTGAAGCCCAACCTGGTGAAATAACTGTAAATCCTAGTGTACTAATCACAGGGTGCTTTTTCAGTCCATACAATTCTCTCTTGAGTATGCACACATGTGACTCTCTATTGAAGGTCTCGAATCCCTACGACTGCTCAATAGACACCTCTTCCTCAATTACACCATTGAGGAATGTTGTCTTCACATCCATCTGATGTATCTTCCATCCCATTTGTGCTGAAATTTTTAGAATAGATTTGATTGAAAAGTACCTTGCTACTCAAGAAAAGGTCTCCTCATAATCAATTCCCTCCACCTAAGAGAGCCCTCTAGCCATAAATTTGGCCTTGTGTTTATGCACACTCCCATCTATTATTTTCTTTACCTTGTAAATCCATATGGAACTCGCCATTGACTTGTCTGTTGGTCTTGGGACCACTTCCAAAACACTTTCTAATAATGGATTCATACTCCTCAACCATGGCATTAACCCATATTTGTTGTTGCATTTCTTCCTCGAATGAGAATGGCTCAACCTCTACACTCTCACTCATCAAATCCATGTATCCATTGTATTGATCTGATGATCTCCTTTGTTTGTAATGTCATGTAGGTTCTCCCACATTCTCTCTAGTTTCATGTATCAATATGTTAGTCTCTCTATTTCTCTTCCTTCCATCTCAGGAAGTCTCTGCATGAGTGGGTTCTTCCACTCTATGCTCCTTTGCATGTCGTTTCTCCACATCATCTTGAGGATCCTTGTTTGGAGCTAAAATCTCCTTATCTACATGTAACTAAAGCTCCATCTCAAGGGAACATCTCATGGCCTTCTCTTCATCTAACTTCACATCTCTACGAACCACTGTCATCATGTTGGATGTCAGGTACAACCGTTAGTTGTGAGGTGTATCAGAGCACCCCACAAATATGCCCAACCTAGTTGTTGGCTCTAGATTTTTTTGTCCATCCTTGGTAACATGATAATAAACTGATGAACCAAAGATCCTGAAGTATGCCACACCTGGTTTCTTACCTGAAAAATCTTCTTTTGGTGTACTCATCCCAAGAACTCGATGAGGAATTATGTTCTACAAATAAATTCTTGTGTTGCATGCTTCAGCCCACAAGTGTAATGGTAGGCCCTGATCATGTAACATTTTTCGTTTAGCTCCCATAATACTTTTTTTTCTTCCTTTTAGCCACCCCATTCTAATGTGGGTTATGGGGTGCTATTAACTCTCATCGAATTCCTTCTAATGCACATATGTTCTCGAATTCATTCAACATGTATTATCCACCGTTATTGCTTCTAAGAGCTTTAACTTTCCCACCAATATCTTTCTCGACAAGTGCTTTAAATTTAAAAAGATTAGTCAACGTCTGATCTTTCTTTTGCATGAAGAAAATTAATCAATTACGGGAAAAATCATCAACAAATATTACATAATACATGTTCTTGGACATGGAGGTTGTCGAGAATGGTCCACACACATTTGAGTGAACCTTATCAAGGATCACTTGCGCTTGACTATCTTTATCATGAAAGGAAGCTTTGGTGTACTTCCCCAATGTAAACCCTTTACATGTGTCTCTCTGCTCTAATGTACCCTTGGGAATTACTGTAGAAATTTGTTGCATCATCTTCGAATCTATGAGGTGCAAGTGACCCAATCTTCTATGCCACAACTCACTAATGTCTAGTCTCTGCACCTTCTCTAATTTAGTGCTTGAAGTAGTATAGTATTCTACATCCAATTTGTAGAGGTTCTTCACCCAAACCCTGATCTACTTCACCTATCTTAAAGCTATGTGATGAAGGAAATCCTTTCACTTGTTAAATATCACATCATAGTGACAACCCTCAAACATGGCAACTGAAACCAAATTATTCTTCAAACTCATAACATACATGACATATTTTAATTTGAGGGGAGAACTAGACTCCCTCTTAAAGGTAACAGCCCCAATGTCAATTTCGCTAAACCTCCTATCATCTTCCATCTCGATGTGCATCTAGAGGCCATTCTCCTCCAATTCATTGAATAACTCCTTGTTTCTAGTCATATGGAATGAGGCTCCACTATCTAGGTACCACACACTACCCATCCTTGATGTCACTATAAAAATGATGAGGGTGAAGTCCAGCTTAAATTATGAAGCAAGTGATTCACCTTCCGCTCCTCCTGAGGGATTCTTTCCATCCTTCTTGTGCAGACACTTCATGGCATAATGTCCCATCTCGTGACAGTGAAAACATTTTATCTTCAACATGTCCTTATTCTTACTACCCTTAATGGAATTTGATTTGGAATGGGATGACTTCCCCTTCCCTTTCTTCGCCTTCCTACCTAAGGCATAGTTCTCCTCATCATCATGCTTGGATGAGGATCCATCTCTAGTGTTCCATTGAATCTCTTCTTGCACCAAGTCAGACCACACATGCTCCCACTTTGGTAGCTTCTCCCTCTGATTAACTGAGTCCTGTTAATTGTGCCAGCTCTTGGGAAGGCCTCAAAGTGCTAGGTTCACTAGATCATCTTCCAAAAATGTAACACCGACACTTCAAAGCTCATCCTGACATTGGGTGAATATGGTCAAGTACTTTGGTATTACGTCACCCTTCTCCATCTTAATTTTTCTGAGCTTGTCCTTCAGTTCCAGCTTCTTGTGGTAACTGCTATTCTGAAATAGGTTAGTCAATGCCCTCCACATTGTATATGGAATCTCCTTACAGTGGAGGTTTGAGACAATATGATCTCGAACTCCTTCTAGGATAATCCTTCTCACCTCTCCACTCTTCCAGATCTTGAGCATTAGTTATTGGAGGCTTAGGAATATCTTTGTCTATGAATTCCTTAAGCCCGTTGTCTTCCAACATTTCCTCCATCCTGTCCTTCCAATAAATATAGTTCGAACTACCCTCAAGGGCATATTCAAGTATCAATCCATAGAATGACATCCTAGTGGTTGTGAAATATGATACTACAAATTTGATTTCTCCTACAAAAGACAAACTCATATTCTTCTCTTCTATAGTGATTTCAACTCTGATACCATGTAGAATTCCTTGTATATTCAAACTAAAAACTGTAATATGCTAAAATAATTTACTTGAATATACTCTACTCAACAGTGAAAATAATAAATGATTGATGAAATCACAAATCATATAAGAGAAAGAATTCAATCTCACATAACACAATGATTTTCTGGGAAAAGCCACCACTAAATACCCCTACTATTAGTATCTTTCATTTATCAGAAAATATGAGAAGATTACAATTCTTTGCTCAAACCCACACAACCTCTACAATATCTCTATCTATCTCATTTCTTATTAGACAAGCTTAGACCAGTACTTAGCCAATTTCCTTCTTTCTCAAGTCCCTATTTCCTTATGATGCTCGCCCAAAAATTAGCCCCTATTTAATTTAGAAATTCCATAATTATGAATTACGCAATCCTCATAATTATTCATCTGATTGCATGCACCATCGGTTTAATTTAAATGATTTTAAGACTGATAGTACATTGTCCCTAAGCTCCAATTTCAATTGGGTCTTTCTCTGATCTGACATGTATGAGTTAATTGTGAGTGAATCTTCAATTTACTCGTTGATCACTGCAAGTAGCACCACACTGCACTTCAAGCAACACCCCATTGTATTGCAGGCAGCACCCCACTATACTTCAGGAAGAACCACACTCAAAGGTAGTACCACTGGACTGCAAGAAACACCACACTATTAGACCTCCCACTAATTCCTCCATCAATTCAAACTAGTTCAACTAACTTTAACTCAGATAAATTGAATTGAATAATTACAACTCAATATAAAATCAACTAGTGCTCCTAATTGTAGGAGACGCTCTAGATGACTCTAGTTAGACCTTTGGCTCGAATTAACTGAACTAAGACAAATTAAATTAGTTAAATATTACAAGTTGTCATGAGATGTGTAATTACAATTTATTCCCAATTTAATTCAAGGACAAAATTAAATTAGGGTTTTCTTGTTGCATTTTCAACACTATGGCCCTTACAAGGTGTTGCAAACAATTTGTATTATGGAATACAAATTGGAGTTGCTTGCATCTTTTCTAGTACACCTAGTTTTCTATGTTTCATTCTTAAAGAAGCTTATAGGTGACAAACTTCCAATTCAAAATATAATTCTAGAACTTGGTGAAGAAGGAAAAATCACATTGGAACCTGAAGCAATCACAAAAAAAAAAGAATCTGGAAACTATGGAACATATCAATTTTGGAGTATCTCATTAAGTGGAAGAACTTACCCATTGAAGACTCCACATGGGAGGATGAATATTTTATTCAAAAGCATCCAGAACTACTCAAGAGGACAACACTTTTTTTAACGAAAGGGTCATGTTAGGTCCCTATAGTACTAGTGTAGCCCCCATATTTTATTGTTGTTCCCCATAGAATCCCATTATTGTTATTGGTGTGCCCTTACATTATTATTTTTATGCAAATCCTAATTATATTTTCATCCCTTAGACTCCTATCTATACCAAGGAGGTCTTGTCATTTGAATCATCCAAGAATGATTCATTTATGTTATGTAAAAGAAGGTCTCCCCCCCCACCCCTTGAAGAGGTTATTTTCATGTCATTGGTCTATCTTTACTTATATTTTCTAATATGGTTACATAATACAAAACCACATTATTAGATAACTTTAATGAGTATTTAAATGTTGATAAACAATTTTTAAGTATAACGTTGAAAGTAGATTTCCCAGAAAAGAAATCAATAATTGTATTAAGAAAACCAACTAGTAAAATTGTTGATGAAAATAAGGATAAAGAAGTTTTTTTACTTAGAAAGCATTTAAAAAATCATCAAGAATATGTCTAATGAAATCATTGACCTCAAGAATATTTCCTCAAAATGGTCATCAACTAAAAGCACATGGAGACCTTTCAAGAGAAATCTTGCTCCTACCAAAAATCAACCTCATACTAAAGTAATAATATTCAATATTATGCTCAAGAATATTTTTGTAGAGCTCACAATGCCCACCATTCAAAAAAGCCATATGTTGCATTTGTAAATATGTTTAAAGCCTTTGCAGGTAGCAAAGATGAAGAGGTAACACAAGAGGAAAACATTGAAGAAAATTCTTACAAATTTGTTAATGCCATTTGGGATCTTTTTCAAGGGCTAATAAATGATATAGAGGAGGAAGAGAGTGAATTAAACATTGCACAAACAAGAAGTAAATCTCAAACCTCCACTTATCCTACAAATTCAAACCCTACAAATTCTCCAATTGTTACACTAATTTTTTTATTTATTTTTGTATTATAATAGAAAATATATAAGAATATATGATTGTTTACTAGAAAAAAATAACAATTATATAAAAGTCACAACACCCCTATACAATTTAACAAGAAAATTTAGAGAATTATCATCATGCTCATAACCTATAAGGCATGAAGTGTTGGATTCTTTCCCATAGGGAAACCAAGTCTAATAGTAAAATTTAATATCAAAATAGACATTTATATCATATCATATAGGAAACTAGGCCAGGCTTATGAGTATTAAAATGTTAAAAAAAATAAAAATAAAAAATCCAAAACTGAAACACTAAAGGTACTTGAGAGAAGAATTATGACCCTTAGAATTATACAAAGTAAATATGTCATGAACTAGGTGGAGGGAGTGATGGAAACCTCTATGGGTTTTCCTTTAAGGTCCCAATAGTAGTAGAAATAAAAACTTTGTCATGTCTTTTAGCAAGCCATGTGCATATGGTGACAAACAGGGACAATTAATTTTTTAGGAGACTGAGCCATTGGTGTAGATTGAGGCACTTTGTTCATTCACGTGGAGGGCCCAAGTGATGGGACCAACCCAACGCTTTTACCAAACTATCATATGGAAATGATTTTGTAATGTTCAACTATCGCATGAGAATGACTTTGCAATGTTTGTGTGGTTGATTAAATCATTTGATAGTGATGACATGTATATGAAATGCAATCGGATATTTTGGGTTTTGGTTGATATGGCATTCAATTCAGAAATAATGAAAGGTACTTGCCTTGATGTCTGCACTTCCTGCTCAACTCTTTTCCTGTTCCCTTTGTTTGTTGGTATTCTCGATCATTTGTTGTTGCCCGTCGAGGGTCTGCTCCTTAGTGTTCTGCAAGGTTTCGTAGGCAACTATGTTGCAAGCCATAGGTGCATTTTCTGGTCGCTCGTTGTTATGACTGTGTTGGTTCTTGACCCTTGGTTTGTAGATGGTTCTGGTTCGTCCTGTGGTTGCCTAGGTAAGACCTCAGCTGTATTTTGGTTTCTTTCTGCCGTGGTTCTACAGGTCACAGTTTATTAGCTCAAGCGCCGAGGTTTTCTATTCTGGTTAGCAACTCATTGTCTGCTTGTCTGTAGGTTCGACTCGATGGCTTTCTTCTGTTGTCGGCGTAATGCATAGGTAACTTATCGTTCTTTGCTTCAACTTGTGGATCTCTTTCCACAGTCCCTGACTTGGATTGCTCCTTGTTCTCTACAGTCAACCGACGCTATGGATGGAATGCCTGTCTCTGGCCTCACTGCGAACCCTCAGGTATTTGTTTCCAGTTTCAATGATTTAGTTTCTCTTCGCAGCTCTATACTTCCACTTCTATGGCAATGTATCGACTAACACCCTTGTATTCTTGGTTATGCAGGTGTTAAGGGTTTGCTGTTGGAGGGTTTGGTATTTTCCATCACAGTTTTATCCAGTAAGCTCTACCTCCTCTAACTTCTGTTAGTTCTTCGTTTTGGTTTTCTTAACTTTGTTTCCTTTCGAGTTAAATGGGTTTGTCAAACGCTCACTGTGAGCGACGCTCTGTTGTGTCGGGACTCCGGTGTTCCCATGTATGTCGACTATAGTTTCTATGTTGTAATGGCAACTCCTTTCCAAACCCTCACTTAGGGTTTAACATCCAAGGTCTATGTATTTGTGTTGTGTTCGAATTTTTTGGTTGAAACCCTCGCCTAGGGTTTATAGCTCAGGGTTGGAGCATGCATGGCATTTGGCCTTATAGTTCTGTTGTGTAATTTTAATACACTAGACTTTGCAATATTTGGAAAGAAATTCTTCCTCGAAGATGTAATAAGATTGGATTTGAATTACCTGGTTATATACGCTATTTGTTTTCTCAGAATTTTGTGGCTGGAACTGTTGTTATGCGCCTTCGGGTTGCTTGAAGTATATTGTATAATTTTGTATGAACCATGTAACTTTACTAGAAATGTAATATGGCTATCACTTGAATTGTAATTGGAAACTGTTACTCGGCCTGTAGGAGTTTGCCCCATATGAACTCCTGGTTTACTTCCGTTATCTGCTTTAACGAATTTCAAACCCTTGTGCTGAGTCTGTTCTTTGGTCTCGCTATATACATTGGTTATTTTCCCTTAGGAGCGTAAGGAAGTATTTGTTTACAAGAATCTGTGAATAGTTAGCTGTGTATTCAAGTATTCATAAATCGAAAAAAACATAATAAATCACAATAGGCATACAGATGGACAGAACTTTTATTTCTCTATTTTTATTTCTTAACTGAGTGGGAGACGTATTGGACTTAACCCCTCCATGATTTTTTCCTATTACATTTATAGCTTCTCTATTCCAGTTAATGAAACCATACAGTTGTTTTGCAGTTACAGACCTTTACAGTTATTTCGTTACTGGTCATTCGTTCCATATTATGACAAGATTTTCTCTTCAGATACATTTGTCTTTTTCCTTTTTTAAAATAGAAAGATAATCATGACTTTGTTAATAACAGTCAAAACACATAACCCTAACTGTTCAACTACCTTTACCTAAGTAAAAGAAAATGAAAGTAAAAGTCCTACCTACTTTTCTGTCAACCAATTTAAAGAATAATAAAAGTAAATTCACCTTTTCTTTGACCTGGAAGAGACTTCACCTGGTCATGGTGAGCTGGATGCTCCTGCATCAGGCTTCTGGGGCAAAACGAAATCATGGCTCCGGCCCATGAGCTTCTTGACTGAAGAACGTGTCTGTTCAATCTGCTTGGCGTTAGGCCATGAACTGTCCTCAATAGGACGGTTCTTCCACTTAACCAGGTATTGCAGATATTCCTTCCGCTGAGTTCGTTTAGCCACCTGAGTGTCGAGAATACTCTCGATCTCAGGACGTTGAATGTAAGGCATCTCTCCCTTCCAAGCTTCTCCTCCATCCCGGGTATTCCGTGTGGGTCGCGCGGTTCCATCTTCTTCCTTCTCCTCTGGGTTAGCTGTGTAGGGAAACAAGTTTGCTACATTAAAGATACATGAAATTCCTATTCTGAGTGGCAACTGGATCTCATAAGCATTTGCTGAAAGTTTCCGAAGGACTTTACAGGGTCCTATCTTCTTGTACTTCAATTTATTGTACATACTTTTAGGGAAGTGTTCCTTGCGCAAATGCACGAGGTCTTTGTCTCCTACATTAAACTGTACTTCCCTTCTCTTCAAATCTGCTTGTTGTTTATACCTTAGGCTATTGTCCCGTAATTTGAGTTTTACATGTTCATGTAAATCCCTCATCCAATTAGCAAAATATTCTCCATCTGTGCTTCGCCTTTCTTGCAGTCCAAGATCCCGCAGTTCATGCACTCCACAAGGATGCATGCTGTACAGGACTTGAAAAGGGCTGAAGCCTGTGCTGCGGTTGGGTGAATCATTATAAGCGAATTCTTCCTGCACCAGCACTCAATCCCACATCCACGAATTCTCTCCAACTAGACTTCATAGCAGATTCCCTAAACTCCTGCTTACAACTTCTGTTTGTCCATCCATTTGCGGATGATAAGCAGAACTATAACTCAACTATGTATCCATTTTCTTCCATAGGGTACGCCAAAAGTGTCCTGTAAACTTCACATCCCTGTCTGACAAAATGGACTTATGCAACCCATGTAACCTGACAATCTGTGTGAAAAACAAGTGGGCCACGTGGGTGGCATCACTAGTTTTCCTGCAAGGGATGAAATGTGCCATTTTTGAGAATCTGTCCACTACTACCATCATCGAGTCATAACCTTTATGTTTCTTAGGTAGACCTAGGATGAATTCCAAGCTGACTGAATCCCATGGTGTGCCTGGAACAGGTAACGGTGTGTAAAGTTCTGTGTTCTGACTGTGACCCTTTGCTAACTGGCACACTTTACATCTGGGCACAAATCACTGCACATCCCTCCTCATCCTTGGCCAAAAGTAGAAACGACTGAGCTTCTCGAGTGTCTCATCCATGTTGAAATGTTTGGCCAAACCTCCACTATGCTTCTCTCGAATAATATTCTCCCTCATCGAGCAGTCAGGTATGCACAGCTGTCCTCCCTTAAACAACAACTTCTCCTGTAGATTGTAGTCTAACCAAGGATAGTTATCTCTCACTAAGGGATTTTGACATGCCTCATAGGCCTCCTTAAAATATGTATCAGTCTGGTATAAGTCTCGTAAGTGCTCAAAACCTAGCAATTGCATAGTGATTTCCTGCAGAAGTAGAGCTTTCCTACTTAGCGCATCTGCCACCTTATTGGCCTACTCGCTAATATGCTTTAATACGAAGCTAAAACTTTGCAAATACTCCATCCATTTGGCATGTTTGTGGTTTAGCTTGTGCTGTTGCATTACATACTATAGTGCAGAATTATCTGAGAACAACACAAATTCGTTTCCCAACAGATAATGCCTCCAGTGTTTTAATGCATGTATAACAACATAGAACTCCTTATCATACGATGAATATTTCTGTCGACTTTCATTCAGCGTCTCACTGAAAGATTCTACAAACTTATCCTCCTAGTTGAGTACAGCTCTAATTGCTATCCCGCTAGCATCACAACAAACCTGAAATAACTTTCTGAAATCTGGTAATCTCAGGATCGGCCTCTCAATGATATTCTTCTTTAACAACTAGAAACTCCTCTCCACTGCATCTGTCCATTGAAAAGGTTGACTCGCCTTTTTAATGGTGTCCAACATTGGTGCATAAATTTTGCTAAAATTCTTTATGAATTTCCTGTAAAAATTTGCTAATTCGTGAAAGCTACATACCTCAAATAAATTTTTTGGAGATGGCCAATTCACTATCGCCGCCACCTTCTCTAGATCCATCTTCAGTTCATTCTCTGCTATTACAAACACAAATAAATCAATTCCTTCTGTAGAAAAGTACATTTCTTCAAATTTATTAGCAACTTATTCTGCTGTAAATTCTCCAATACCTTACGCACATGTTGAAGGTGTTCTTCCCTTGTCCTACTAAAAACTAGTATGTCATCCAAATATGCTATCACAAACTTCTCAATGTACTCCTTCAGCATCTCATTCATTAAGCTCATGAATGTATTGAGCACATTGCTCAGCCCAAATGGCATGAACATCCATTCTTACAACGCCTCATTCATCTTAAAGGTTGTCTTCCATTCGTCCCCCTCTCATATCTGAATCTGATGGTACCGTCTCTTCAAGTCTATCTTAGAGAAATACGCCGCCCTGCTTAAACAATCCATCATGTCATCCATTCTTGGTAGTGGAAACCTATACCAGATGGTGATTTTGTTGATGGTCCTTGAGTCGGTGCACATCCGCCACCTCCCTTCTTGGGAGTGAGGACCGTTGGAACAGTACAAGGGCTTAAGTTTTCCCTTATCAACCCCTTGTCCAATAGTTCTTGCACCTACTTCCTAATTTCCTCATTGTCCCTGGGGCTTATTTAGTATGCTGCTTTGTTCGGCAAACTGGCTCCGGGTATGAAGTCAATATGATGACTTATGCTCCTTTTGGGGGGTAATTTATCTGGAAAGTCATCTACCACTATATATGTAAACTCCTGCAACATCTCCTGGATTTCCATAGGTAAATTTGATACCTCCGTATGCAACAACACTATCCTTTTTTCTTTACAACTACGTAACCTATCTCACTGTCCTCAACTTGTTTTAGAAATTGTTTTCCACTACCAACAATGCCCTTGGTTCACTTGTCCCTACTATCCCTTCTTCCTTGATGGGCACAAGCATATGATTGATTCCATCCTTAACAAATTTATAACAGTTCGTCAATCCATCATGTACCACTTTCCTGTAGTACTACCAAGGCCTACCCAACAATATGTGACATACATCCATTGGCATGATGTCACAAACAACTTTGTCCTTATATCTGCCAATTTGAAACTCCACCTCGCACTATTCATCTATTAGCAACTGATGGCCCTTTTTCAGCCATGAAACTCTGTAAGGGTTGGGTTGTTTCAAATGCTTCAACTCCAACTTTTCGACCATCTTTGTGGACACTAAATTATCAGTGCTACCACTATCAATAATTAACTTACAACACTTACCTAGTGACTTACAAAATGTCCTAAACAAATCCTTTCCTTGTGTCTAGTTGATGATCTCCTTGACTAGTTTTAACAATACCTTGTGCAGCACTAAAGCTTCCATTGTCTCCAGAGCATTTTCTGCTTCTTGGGGAGGTGTCACTGCTTCTTCTGGTTGTGCAACGTATGCACCCCATTGTCCATCTTGTTCTGCCTCTAGACATTCAAACGATCTATGTCCCCATTTATGACACCTATAACATTGGTAACCAGGCCCTCTTCCTCGACCATTTCCTCTGCCACGTTGGGATGACCTACTGCCTCTTGCATTATCACCTCTGTTCATTGATCCCGAAGCTCTAGAACTACTACCTTCCTCATTATTACTTGCAGTCTGCCCTCTGCCATATGACTGGCATTTTCCCCTACCAACCCCTCATCCTCTCTAGGCATTCTGCCTTCTAGTAAATTTTTTTCATCTTTCATCACACTCTGATATGCTTCGTCAATGTTGTTCAGGGACAAAATACTGATTTCATCCAAAATATCTAACCTTAGCCCATTAACATACCTGGCTGTTCTTTCCACAGTATCCTCTATATATCTAGCTAGAAAATTCACTCGATAGAACTCCTCTGTATATTCCCTTACCGTCAATCCTTTCTGTTTCAGATTCTGCACCTGTCTGTGCAGTGCAATCTGATAGTCCTTTGGCAGAAATTTTCCCTTTAACTTGGCCACCATCCTTGACCAGGTTTTAATCGACTGCTTGTTTAATCTTTTCCTCTTATTCTGGACACTATCGCACCACAGGGTTGCGTGTCCCTTCAATTGAGTCACAATGAACATAACTCTGTGGTCTTTGCTAATTTCCTCGCACTAAAAATACTTATCCATCTCGCTAATCCAATCCAATAAAACCTCAATAGATAGACTGTCTTCATAGGTTGGAAGTTCTGGCTTGGGTTTACTGCTCGCTACTAGAACAAATCTCAACAATCTCACTTCTGGGCTCTCACCTTCTGGTCCATCTGCTGCTGCTTTAGGTTCCTCCTCGCTCTCATCACCTATCTCTGGGTCTCTTCTTCTCCCTGCTTCCATTGCCTCCAAAGCTAGAATTCAAATCTCCTCTCTCAATCCTTCCTCTACCAACCTTTGAGAACCTCTACCATGACCTTGCCTTCCTCTTTCCATATCCCCAATCAATTATCCTGCTCTCATACCACTTTGATGGGACCAGCCCAACACTTTTACCAAACTATCATATTGAAATGATTTTTTAATGTTCAACTGTCATGTGACAATGACTTTGCAATGTTTCTGTGGTTGATTAAATAATTTGATAGTGATGACACATATATGAAATTCAATATGATATTTTGGGTTTTGGTTGATATGGCATTCAATTCAGAAATAATGAAAGGTACTTTCCTTGATGTCTGCACTTCCTGCTCAACTCTTTTCCTATTCCCTTCGCTCGTTGGTATTCTCAGTCATTTGTTGTTGCCCGTCGAGGGTCTGCTCGTCAGTGTTCTACAAGGTTTCATGGGCAGCTATGTTGCAAGCCCTGGGTGCGTTTTCTGGTCGATCGTTGTTGTGACTGGGTTGGTACTTGACCCTTGGCTTGTAGACGGTTCTGGTTCGTCTTGTGATTTCATTGGTAAGACCTCTGCTGCATTTTGGTTTCTTTCTGCCATGGTTCTATAGGTCACAGTTTGTTAGATCAAGCACTAAGGTTTTCTGTTCTGGTTGGCAACTCGTTGTCTGCTTGTCTCTAGGTTCAGCTCGATGGCTTTCTTCTATTGCTGGCGTAACACACAGGTAAGTTATCGTTCTTTGCTTCAACTTGTGGATCTCTTTCCACAGTCCCTGACTTGGATTACTCCTTGTTCTCCATAGTCAACTGGCGCTATGGATGGAATGTTTGTCTTTTTCCTCACTGCGAACCCTCAGGTATCTATTTGCAATTTCAATGATTTAGTTTCTCTTCGCAACTCTATACTTCCACTTCTATGGCAATGTATCGACTAACACCCATGTATTCTTGGTTATGCAGGTGCTAAGGGTTTGTTGTTGGAGGGTTTGGTATTTTCTGTCGCAGTTTTATCCAGTAGACTCTGCCTCCTCTAACTTATATTAGTTCTTCATTCTGGTATTCTTAACTATGTTTCTTTTCAAGTTATATGAGTTTGTCAAACACTCACTGTGAGCGATGATCTATTGCGTCAGGACTCTGGTGTTCCCCTGTATGTCGACTGTAGTTTCCAGGTTGTAATGGTGGCTTCTTTCCAAATCCTCAACTAGGGTTTGACATCCAGGGTCTATGTATTTGTGTTGTGTTTGAATATTTTGGTTGAAACCCTCTCTTAGGGTTTATAGCTCAAGGTTCGAGCATGCACGGCTTTGGCCTTACAGTTCTGTTGTGTAATTTTAATACACTGGACTTTCCAATATTTGGAAAGAAATGCTTCCGGGAAGATGTAATAAGATTGGATTTGAATTACCTGGTTATATACGCTATTTGTTTTCTCGAAATTTTGTGGCTGGAACTGTTGTTATGTGCCTTTGGGTTTCTTGAAGTATATTGTATAATTTGGTATGAACCCTGTAACTTTACTGGCAATGTAATATGGTTGTCACTTGAATTGTAATTGGAAACTGTTACTCAGCCTGTAGGTGTTTGGCCCATATGAAGTTCTGGTTTACTTTCGTTCTCTACTTTAACAAATTTCAAACCCTTGTACTGAGTTTGTTCTTTGGTTTCACTCTATACACTGGTTCTTTTCCTTCAGGAATGTAAGGAAGTATTTGTTTACATGAATCTGTGAATAGTTAGCTGTGTATTCAACTATTCATAAATAATAAAAAAAAACATAATAAATCATAATAGGCATACAGATGGACACAACTTTGATTTCTCTGTTTTTATTTCTTAACTGAGTGTGAGAGGTATTGGATTGAACCCCTCCATGATTTTGTTTTGTACGTTTATAGCTTCTCTGTTCTAGTTAATGAAACTGTACAGTTGTTTTCCAGTTACAGACCTTTACAGTTATTTGGTTACTGGTCATTTGTTCCATATTATGACAAGATTTTCTCTTCAGATACATTTGTCTTTTTCCTTTTTTAGAATAGAAAGATAATCATGACTTTGTTAACAACAGACAAAACACATAACCCTAACTATTCAACTACCTTTACCTAAGTAAAAGAAAATGAAAGTAAAAGTCCTACCTACTTTTCTGTCAACCAACGTAAAGACTAATAAAAGTAAATTCAACTTTTCTTTGACCTGGCAGAGACTTCACCTGGTCATGGTGAGTTGGATTCTCCTACATCAGGCTCACGGGGCAAAAAGAAGTCATGGCTCCGGTCCATGAGCTTCTCAACTGAAGAACCTGTCTATTCAGTCTGCCTGGTGTTAGAGTCGGTTTGGTCAGTCCTCCGTCAGAGATCAAAACTCTTTATGCATTTCATATTTAGGTGTCCCGCTCCATTCACTCAGCTGCATTCTGCTAGGGGCATGCCATAATCTGACGGAAAAGGTCATGCTAGTCATTTCCCCTCATTTCTGGCTCCTGCTTGCTCAGGGCTTTTGCCAATGATCACCAAAGTCCATGACAGTCAAGGTCTGGTCCTTTAATGGACAAAAATCATTTTCGATCATTAGGTCTAGGGATTAATCAATTTGGTCTTCAAACAAAGCCATGCAGGCCAGAGTGAGGCCCTTACATAGTTATGATTCAGAGAGTTTCATCGTCGTGCGGATAGACTTCAACTCTTCTTCAAAACTCTGTTTTGAAGAAAAGTCAAATAGTGTCATTTGTGATAAAATTTTCAAAAAATTCTTCATTTGATTTCTTCATATGTAGACATGGTTTCCGTGGCCAAATGTCATGTCATGCAATCCCTGTAAAGAGTGCCGAAAATTTCATCATTTGATCTAAAATTTCAAAGGGAAAGTGAAAATCAGTGTGTTTTAAAGTCAGTGAAAAAGTGTCAAAACATAACATTAGAAAAATAGGTTTTTGGATAAGCAAAAATTTAACCCATCACTTCCAAGGCTTTATATACAAGTTTCCACCAAAATCATAGGCATTGTGCAAATCAAATCCATTCGGAGACATTGCAAAGTGATTAGGAGTGCATCGTGCGTGTTTGGAGCAAAGTGGAGGCAGTTTTCAGGGCGTGGCACACACAGAGGGTGCGGCACACACAGAACCACCCATCAGTTCATTTTTCAACAGGTGCAACGCACACCCAGGGCATGGCGCACTAGGTTTTGCGTGCGGCGCACACAGACAAAGGGCCCAAATCATGCCAAATCACTTCAAAATTTTTGTGAAGCCCATCAAATTGACAGATAGGCTCTATGACATGACTTTTTCATCAAAGTTTATGGATGATATGGTGGTTTATAGCTATGTTCAATTGCCACAAAACTCATAAGACCAACCAAATCAAAAAACATCAAGAAACATGGTGGCTAGGGTTGCATAATTGATGTATTGAGGCCAAGGTTTTGTTTTCCTATCATTTTTCCCTCACCTACCATTTTTCCCTATCCTCCCTTTCTCATTTTTCCTATTATCCCTACCCTAAAACACTACCAAACCCTATCCCCTATCCCTCCACTCTTTTGTCAACATAACACCCCAACACCCTACCTTGTCAAAACCCCAAAACCCTACCCTATCAAATACCCAAACCCCCTACATATCCCTAAACAAACTTCTCCCCATAACCCCTATCCCTATCACATTACTCCCCTCCTAATACTCCCTTATGTTTCATTTTTCCCCTTGGTGACAGATATCACAAAAGCTCCCAGCTTCACACCATCATCAAAGGGCAGCCTAGGTACAATACACACAGCAGTCATGGCTTCATAGCATTCATCAGAGTATGAGATGGAGACACAAAGTGACTCATCCTCGGAAGAGCAGGCTCTCAGGAGAAATCACAAGAGTGGCAAACATGTCAGGGATGAGCCCACTACCCTCACTGAATTACAAGCATGCCCTCTTGCCATGTCATGTTTCCAGCACCTAGCATGTTTTGAATTTTGTCAAAGGGTGGAGTAGGCACTTGTTTGCAGCAGCAAAGCGAGTGTTATCTCCACCCGGGGTGGAAGGGGCCTCACTTTCAGCATCGAATCAATAGGTATAGGACAAGGGCAAGAAGCCCATGCATGATGAGGGGCCATCAGGTGAACAGGAGGCCGATTTCATCCTCATTCAGGATGATGATGCAGAGGTGGAGAATGCCAAACTCAGGATGACCATTCAGGAGCAGAACATAGAGATCCAAGACTTGTCACTCAATGTGGAGAGGGTCAGATGGATCATAAAGTATCTGGAGTAGAGGAACAAGCAGCTTGAGGACCAACATGCAATCATGGAGCTGCAAAGCATCCATGAGAATCGACAAGCTACCCAGCAAAGGAGGATCGAGCTCACTACCTTAGAGAAAGAAATCAACAATGATCGTGAGTCCTGGCTAGAGTGGATCAACATACACCTGGAGAGATTACTGGAGAAAGCCAACAGAGACAAAACCATACTGAAGAGGATGGTTTATCATTATAGGGCACGGAACATGAGTGCAAAGGCCCAGATAAGGAGCATGAAGGCAAAATTGAGAAAAGCAACAAAAGAGACAAAAGAGGCAAAAGAGCAAGATCAACTTTGAATCTTGGCTAAAGCTTTTGTGGCACAGCATAGTGCCTCTTAGAGAACCTCCAGCCCAAATTTCAAGGAATTTGGGACATTTTTGGTCGCATGGAATTTTTTGGTCAAAACATAGGTTTTTTCTCCCTTGCGCGTAGGATTGGGAGCTCCAAATGACAAATGGCTTACATTTTTGGATTTAGCATGCAAAATCATGACTACTGGTGCTTGGGTAAGAAACTTGGGCATGATTTGAGTCTCCAGGAGGTCAAAAACACCCAAAAAAAATGGCCTCTCTGCCCCTATTTTGACACACAGGAAGCAGTCTTGGGAGAATGAAGATTTGGAGGGGCAAATGAACACCAAATTCAAAAATTCCACTTCGATTGGAAAGTAGATAGGACAAGATTTCCAACAAGCACACTTGTGCACATTTGGTACTCCTGAAAGTGCCTCAAAACAGGCCCCAAAGTGGCACAGTGCATATAGAAAGTGGCGGGGCGCATATAGGAAAAAAGGCCCAATTTACCTCTGTTTCGCGACTTCTCCAAAGTGGGCCCGCTCATCTACACTTCACTTTTTCGGCACCTAAGGCAGAATTTAAAGTATTTTCACTCCAGATTGGCTTCTATCCAAGTGGCAAAGGAAAGCAAACAGTCACCCAAGCCATTTGTCATGTTTGTAACGTTGCACCTGTAGTTAATGGTTGGCTTTCCACCTCCATTTTGTAATGATTCAAGTAACTCCCCAACCCTTGGGCATTCTATCTCTTCATGGC
>APFE030909520.1:58911-77904 GCA_000404065.3 Pinus taeda | reverse complement strand
CTCGGGCGTTCTATTTCTTCATAGCACTTTCTATATATTGTATGCAAACCATTTGCAAAGTGTTGGTTGGCTTGTAACTTCTGGGAGACTGTGGGAAAGAAACTCTGTTTCTGCATTGTATATTTTTTACAGAGGATTAATGAAAGGCAGTGGCTCTGTTTCATGAGATTCATGTGGTTGTGAGTCTAGCAAATGTGTCTCTTATGTTTCATATGTATCTTGTTATGTTTCATAGCTTTCATATTCATTTCCAATGAAATTTTCTAAGTTAGATAAGGTAGAATTCAATTTTATTGCTTTGCCTGTGGGAAAATTTCATGTTCAGTGTTCTTTCTTCTTGTTGAAAAGGATTCATATACTTATGCCCTTTTCACTCTCCTAAGCAATCTCTCCACTCCACGTTACTTCAAACTAAATTGCTAGAATTTCCGCTTGTCTTGCCTCACAAAGTAATTTGTGCCTTTGTATTAAATTCTCTGTTCATTGCAGTCCATTGGTCCCATACCATCCCAGAAACATAGTCATTCATAAAAATCATTTCTTGTATCCATATTCACTTACTAGCCTAAGAAAAATATCTCACTGTAAGTCATCTCAGACCGTTACGTCTATCTATTCACTGAGTGTGACTTGGAGAGAGCCCTCTCCTGTTCTGGTAGGGCTAGCTACCAGACTGAGCTTGGTTTGTGGTTACCCTGAATTTTACCTTCCTTCAGCCTATGGCGGATTTAGGTGCTAACACCTGGCATCAAGCCATGAACTATCCTTAATAGGACGGTTCTTCCACTTGACCAGGCATTGCAGATATTCCTTCCGCCGAGTTTGTTTAGCCAGCTGAGTGTCGAGAATACTCTCGATCTTGGGAGGTTAAACGTAAGGCATCTGTCTCTTCCAAGCTTCTCCTCCATCTCGGGTATTCCATGTGGATCGCGTGGTTCCATCTTCTTCCTTCTCCTCTGGGTCAGCCATGTAGGGAAACAGGTCTGCTACATTAAAGATAGGTGAAATGCCTATTCCGGGTGGTAACTGGATCTCATAGGCATTTGCTAAAAATTTCTGAAGGACTTTGCAGCGTCCTATCTTCTTGTACTTCAATTTATTGTACGTACTTCAATTTATTAAACTGTACTTCCCTTCTCTTCAAATATACTTGTTGTTTATACTTTAGGTTGTTGTCCTGTAATTTGAGTTTTACATGTTCATACAAATCCCTCATCATGTTAACAAAATCTTCTCCATCTGTGCTTCGCCTTTCTTGTAGTCCAAGATCTGGCAGTTCATGCACTCCACGAGGATGCATGCTGTGTAGGATTTGAAAAGGGCTCAAGCCTGTGCTACAGTTGGGCGAATCATTATAAGCGAATTCTACCTACACCAACACTCGATCCCACATCCGCGAATTCTCTCCAACCAGACTTCGTAGCAGATTCCCTAAACTCGTGTTTACAACTTCTGTTTGTTCGTCTGTTTTCGGATTATAAGCAGAACTGTAACTCAACTATGTATCCATTTTCTTCAATAGGGTACGCCAAAAGTGTCCTGTAAACTTCACATCCCTATCTGACATAATGGACTTAGGCAACCCATGTAACCTGATAATCTGTGTGAAAAACAAGTGGGCCACATGGGTGGCATCACTAGTTTTCCTGCAAGGGATGAAATCTGCCATTTTCGAGAATCTGTCCGCTACTACCATCACCGAGTCGTAACCTCTCTGTGTCTTAGGTAGACCTAGGATGAAGTCCAAGCTAACTGAATCCCACGATCTCCCTGGAATAGGTAACAGTGTGTACAGTCCCGTGTTCTGACTATGACCCTTCGCTAACTGGCACACTTTACATCTAGCCACAAATCGCTGCAAATCCCTCCTCATCTTTGGCCAAAAGTAGAAACGACTGAGCTGCTCGAGTGTCTTGTCCATGCCGAAATGTCCAGCCAAACCTCCACTATGCTTCTCTCGAATAATATTCTCCCTCATCGAGCAGTCAGGTATGCACAGTTGTCCTCCCTTAAACAACAACTTCTCCTGTAGATTGTAGTCTAACCAAGGACTGTTATCTCTCACTAAGGGATTTTGACATGCCTCATAGCCATCCTTAAAATCTGTATCAGTCTGGTATAAGTCTCGTAAGTGCTCAAAACCCAGCACTTGCACAGTACTTTCCTGCAGAAGTAGAGCTTTCCCACTTAGCGCATCCGCCGCCTTGTTGGCCTGCCCACTAATATGCTTTAATACGAAGTTGAAACTTTGCAAATACTCCACCCATTTGGCGTGTTTGTGATTCAGATTGTGCTATTGCATTACATACTGTAGTGTAGAATTATCTGAGAACAACACAAATTCGTTTCCCAACAGATAATGACTCTAGTGTTTTAATGCCTATATAACAACATAGAACTCCTTATCATACGATGAATATTTCTACCAACTTTCATTTAGCTTCTCACTGAAAAATGCTACAGGTTTATCCTCCTGGCTGAGTACGGCTCCAATTGCTGTCCCGCTAGCATCACAGCGAACCTGAAATAACTTTTTGAAATCTAGTAATCTCAGGATTGGCCTCTCAGTGATCTTCTTCTTTAACAATTGGAAAATCCTCTCCACTGCATCTATCCATCGAAAAGGTTGGCTGGCCTTTTTAATGGTGTCCAACATTGGAGCACAATTTCTCTAAAATTCTTTATGAATTTCCTGTAAAAACTCGCTAATCCGTGGAAGCTACGTACCTCGAATAATTTTTTTGGAGATGGCCAATTCACTATCACTGCCACCTTCTCCGGGTCCATCTTCAGTTCATTCTCTGCTATTACAAACCCCAAATAAATCAATTCCTTTTGCAGAAAAGTACATTTCTTCAAGTTGATTAGCAGCTTATTCTGTTGTAATTTCTCCAACACCTTACGCACATGTTGAAGGTGTTCTTCCCTTGTCCTACTAAAAACTAGTATGTCATCCAAATATACTATCATAAAGTTCCTAATGTACTCCTTTAGCATCTCATTCATTAACCTCATGAATGTACTGGGCGCATTGCTCAGCTCAAATGGCATGACCAGCCATTTGTACTGCCCCTCATTCGTCTTAAAGGTTGTCTTCATTTGTCACCCTCTCGTATCTGAATCCGATGGTACCTGCTCTTCAATTTTATCTTAGAGAAATACACCGCCCCAATTAAATAATCCATCATGTCATCCATCTGTGGTTGTGGAAACCTGTACCTGATGGTGATTTTATTGATGGCCCTTGAGTCAGTGCACATCCGCCACTCTCCTCCCTTCTTGGGAGCGAGGACCGTTGGAACAACACAAGGGCTTAAGCTTTCCCTTATCAACCCCTTGTCCAACAGTTCTTGCACCTGCTTCCTAATTTCTTCATTGTCCTTGGAGCTCATTCGGTATGCCGCTTTGTTTAGAAAACTAGCTCTGGGTATGAAGTCAATATGATGACTTATGCTCCTTTTGGGGGGTAATTTATCTAGCAAGTCATCTACCACTATATTTGTAAACTCCTGCAACATCTACTGGAATTCCATAGGTAAATATAATACCTTTGTATGCAACAACACTGTCCTTGCTTTCTTTACAACTGCATAACCTATCTCACTGTCCTCAACTTGTTTCAGAAATTGTTTTCCACTAACCAAAAATGCCTTTGGTTCAATTGTCTCTGTTGTCCCTTCTTCTTTGATGGGCACAAGTGTATGCTTGATTCCATCCTTAACAAATTTATAACAGTTCGTCAATCCATCATGTACCACTTTCCTGTCATACTGCCAAGGCCTACCTAGCAATATGTGACATACATCCATTGGCATAATGCCACAAACAACTTTGTCCTTATATCTGTTGATTTGAAACTCCACCTCGCACTATTCATCTACTAGCAACTAATGGCCCTTTTGCAGCCATGAAACTCTGTAAGGGTTGGGATGTTTCAAACGCTTCAACTCCAGCTTTTCAACCATCTCTGTGGACACTAAATTATCAGTGCTACCGTTGTCAATAATTAACTTACAACACTTACCTCGTGACTTACAAACTGTCCTAAACAAAGCCTTTCGTTGTGTCTGGTCGGTGATCTCCTTAACTGATTTTAACAATACCTTGTGCAGCACTAAAGCTTCTCCTGTCTCTGGAGCATTTTCTGCTTCTTGGAGAGGTGTCGTTGCTTCTTCTAGTTATGCAATGTATGCACCCCGCTGTCCAGCTTGCTCTCCCTATAGACATTCAAACAATCTGTGTCCCCATTTATAACACCTATAACATTGGTAACCAGCCCCTCTTCCTCGACCATTTCCTCTGCCCCGTTGGGATGACCTACTGCCTCTTGCATTATCACCTATGTTCGTTGATCTTGAAGCTCTGGAACTACTACCTTCCTCATTATTACTTGCAGTTCACCCTTTGCCATATGATTGGCCTTTTCCCCTACCGGCTCCTCGTCCTCTCTGGGCATTCTGCCTTCTAGTAATTTTTTCTTCAGCTTTCATCGCACTCTGATATGCTTCCTCAGTGTTGTTCGGGGACAAAATATTGATTTCATCCAAAATATCTAACCTTAGCCCATTAACATACCTGGTTGTTCTTTTCATAGTATCCTCTCTATATCCAGCTCGTAGATTCACTCGATAGAACTCCTTCGTACATTCCATTACCGTCAATCCTTTCTGTTTCAGATTCTGCACCTGTCTGTGTAGTGCAATATGATAGTCCATTGGCAGAAACATGCCCTTTAACTTGGCCACCATCCTTGACCAGTTTTTAATCAGCTGCTTGTTCAATATTTTCCTCTCGTTCTGGACACTATCCCACCATAGGGCTATGTGTCCCTTCAATTTAGTCGCAGCAAACCTAACTTTGCGGTCTTCGCTGATTTCCTTGCACTCAAAATACTTATCCATCTCACTAATCCAATCCAATAAAACCTCAATAGACAGACTGCCATCATAGGTTGGGAGTTCTGGCTTGAATTTACTACTCGCTACTAGAATAGATCTCAACAATCTCACTTTTGGGCTCTCACCTTTTGGTCCATCTGTTGTTGCTTAAGGTTCCTCCTCACTCTCATCACCTATCTTTGGGTCTCTTCTTCTCCCTACCTCCACTGCCTCCAAATGGGCAGCTGGAATTCGAATCTCTTCTCTCAATCCTTCCTCTGCCAACCTTTGAGCACCTCTACCATGACCTCGCCTTCCTCTTTCCATATCCCCAATCAATTTATCTTGCTCTCATACCACTTTGATGGGACTAGCCCAATGCTTTTACCAAACTATATTATTGAAATGATTTTGTAATGTTCAACTGTTGCGTGAGAATGACTTTGCAATGTTTTTGTGGTTGATTAAATCATTTGATAGTGATGACACATATATGAAATGCAATCAGATATTTTGGGTTTTGGTTGATATGGAATTCAATTCAGAAATAATGAAAGGTACTTGCCTTCATGGTTGCACTTCCTGCTCAACTCTTTGCCTGTTCCCTTCATTCGTTGGTATTCTTGGTCATTTGTTGTTGCCCGTCGAGGGTCTGCTCCTCACTATTCTATAAGGTTTCTTCGACATCTATGCTGCAAGCCCTAGGTGCATTTTCTGGTCGCTCGTTGATGTGACTGTGTTGGTTCTTGACCCTTGGTTTGTAGACAGTTCTGGTTCGTCCTGTGGTTGCCTGGGTATGACCTCTACTGCGTTTTGGTTTCTTTTTGTCATGGTTCTACAGGTCACAGTTTTTTAGCTCAAGCGCTAAGGTTTTCTATTCTGGTTGGCAACTCGTTGTCTACTTGTCTCTAGGTTTGTCTCGATAGCTTTCTTCTGTTGCCGGCATAGCGCACAGGTAACTTATTGTTCTTTGCTTCAACTTGTGGATCTCTTTCCACAGTCCCTGACCTAGATTGATCCTTGCTCTCCACAGTCAACCGACGCTATGGATGGAATGTCTGTCTCTGGCCTCACTTTGAACCCTCAGGTATCTGTTTGTAGTTTCAATGATTTAGTTTCTCTTCGCAACTCTATACTTCCACTTCTATGGAAATGTATCGACTAACACCCGTGTATTCTTGGTTATGTAGGTGTTAAGGGTTTACTATTGGAGGGTTTGGTATTTTCCATCATGGTTTTATCTTGTAGGATCTGCCTCCTCTAACTTCTGTTAGTTCTTCGTTCTAGTCTTCTTAACTCTGTTTCTTTTCGAGTTAAATGGGTTTGTCAAACGCTCCCTGTGAGCGATGCTTTGTTGCGTCGGGACTCCAGTGTTCCCCTGTATGTCGACTATAGTTTCCAGGTTGTAATGGTGGCTCCTTTCCAAACCCTCACCTAGGGTTTAACGTCCAGGGTCTATGTATTTATGTTGTGTTCGAATATTTTGCTTGAAACTCTCACCTAGGGTTTATAGCTCAGGGTTCGAGCATGCATGGTGTTTGGCCTTATAGTTCTGTTGTGTAATTTTAATACGTTGGACTTTGTAATATTTGGAAAGAAATGCTTCCGAGAAGATGTAATAATATTGGATTTGAATTACCTGGTTATATACGCTATTTGTTTTCTTGGAATTTTGTGGCTTGCACTGTTGTTATGCGCCTTCGGATTACTTGAAGTATATTGTATAATTTTGTATGAACCCTGTAACTTTACTGGCAATGTAATATGGTTGTCACTTGAATTGTAATTGGAAACTGTTGCTCAGCTTGTAGGTGTTTGGCCCGTATGAAGTCCTGGTTACTTCCGTTATCTGCTTTAACGAATTTCAAACCCTTGTACTAAGTCTGTTCTTTGGTCTCGCCGTATACACTGGTTCTTTTCCTTTAGGAACGTAAGGAAGTATTTGTTTACAATAATTTGTGAATAGTTAGTTTTGTATTCAAGTACTCATAAATCGAAAAAAACATAATAAATCACAATAGGAATACAGATGGACAGAACTTTGATTTCTCTGTTGTTATTTCTTAACTGAGTGTGAGAGGTATTGGACTGAACCCCTCCATGATTTGGTCCTCTTACATTTATAGCTTCTCTGTTCCAGTTAATGAAACTGTATAGTTGTTTTCCAGTTACAAACCTTTACAGCTATTTGGTTACTGGTCATTCGTTCCATATTATGACAAGATTTTCTCTTCAGATACATTTGTCTTTTTCCTTTTTTAAAATAGAAAGATAATCATGACTTTGTTAACAACAAACAAAACACATAACCCTAACTATTCAACTACCTTTACCTAAGTAAAATAAAAGGAAAGTAAATGTCCTACCTACTTTTCTGTCAACCAACGTAAAGACTATTAAAAGTAAATTCAACTTTTCTTTGACCTCACAGAGACTTCACCCAGTCATGGTGAGCTGGATGCTCCTGCATCACCAAGCCATGAATATTCACATGTGTTAGTATATTTTGATGGCTCTTTGGTATTTTGTGTTCTTTTTCATACTGATTTCAGTATCACTAACCAAGTGTTGATCCATTTCTTCCATCTACTCAACACATAAATAGGCCCTTTCCTACTCTACCTCCTCCTTAGTAGAATCATACATTGTTTGATATCAAATTGACAAGAGTAAAAAATGTATGTAGCATCCCCAGCTTTGAACTCCACTTTGGTGGAGTGAAATGGGGATTTCCTTCTTTCCTTTTCTCGAGGAGCCATAACAACCTAGAACCATAGAATTAACCAAAAAAGGAAAATAAAAAGTGAGTCAAAGTGGAAGGAATGTTAGATGGAAGAGGAAATAACATGCCCATTTCCATTAAGATGACTAAACATAACCACCATTAGCTTGTGATTAGGGAAGAGTTAAACATCATCAATATAAAGTGAATTAATGGTGCAACGAATTACTATGACCATTGTAGAATCCCAAGCCATCGACCAAAGAATCATCATTTGTACTAGCAATAAGCCCACTAAGGCATTTACCATTGGGATAATACATAAGTTGATGATCTAAATATTAATGGGATCCCAATTGCAGTCGCATGTAACCATTAGTCTCCCATGAATCGTTGCTACACGTCACTTTTCTTGTCAATCTAGTGGTCACCCCACATGGGGTGCCCTAATCATCTAAAATGGAAGAAATTAATATACTTATTTCAAATTTTAAGTTAGAGTTGATGATGAAATATTTTCAATATACTTGTTTAAAAGAATAGTAATAAGAATAAGAATAAGAATTAAATATCAATCATAAATAAAATATTTTAATATCTGCTTTAAATAAAATAATTTTATAACTATTTTATATAGAGATATATAAAGTTATTGAAAGTTATTTATTTCCTTAATTCTATTAATGAGTGCTTTCTACTTCCACAATGTGTAATTCCTTAAATGTTTAATATCGAATTCACAAATAAAATTTTAAATTTTTTAATAATAAAAGAAATCAATATTAGTTATCAATAAAATCATTTAATATCCATGTGAAGCAAAATATCTCAATGTCAATTTTATGTACAACCAATTACGAAAGAGACATATTAATTGTTGGAGATATTAAATCCTACTTGTCTTGTGCTTAACATGCGATATTTTTCATCATAGAATGTATTGGTTATTGTAATCCCAATATGAGATGTTTGGTTAGTAGTTTGTTAATTAGCTCCTACTTTTAGGTATGGTTGAGATATTATCCCAACTAACTAGAATGATTGACTAAATTTCAAACCTTGTTTCATGTATAGATATTATATTGTGTGATCAATAAAATATATATAGTTTTGTGTGCAATAATTCCAATTGGTATCATGCCTAGTAGCTCAAGGTTTAACTCCCTAACAGGAGATCCCAAAAATATGTGGGATTAGTCTAATGTAGATGTAGTTAAGAATAGTGTAGGTGCTTAAAGAATTTTTTGTGTTTTTTTCTCAAACTCAGTTCATCCTTGGTTAGCAATTCCAAATTCAAAAATTCATTATGTATCTCCATTTATCAAAGTTGATCTGCATAATATGGAGCCCTCTACACATGTCATATTTGATGTGATGAATCATAAACAACATATGAAATTTTTCCTGACAAATGAAAATTAATGTGGAAACTCAAATTTGTTAGGGAAAGCACAATCATTGAGATGGACAAGGGATTGAGATAAGAACCAATCCCATAAATAAAGGCCTTAGCATGATACAAGCTCAAGGAAGAGGTTGATTTCTTCTCCATTATCAATTTTGGTGTTCTATATGAGGAGGAAATACAGTCGGCTATGAAGGGCATTTATAATTACATCAACTATGAACTTTATAGATCCATATTGTTTCATTTATCCTTCAACTCCAATGAACCAAGGTCGATAACAAACTTGGCATGAATAAGAGAGGTGGATACTCTCATTGTGAGATTCGTTGCACCTGTATTTTCCTTCATATCTTAGTCATCATCAACTTGTCAAGGCCATTTATGAGATCATAAACAAAAGGATGTATAATTTCTTTAATACATGGATTTCATAAGCGTATCGCTTCTTTTTGGTAGCAATAATCACATATATAATAATAAATATGGATGTATTTATTAATGTGTTCACTGATATGGCACTAACCTATACATGTATGTGAGCTTGTTTTATATAAAATCATTGTTTTTAATAAATGGATACTTTTTTCTATGTGGAAGTTTAAGTTAATAAATGGGATAAATAAATGATGATGAATATTCAAAATTAAATGGATTTCACATTGTAAGATTGACTCTAGGTACATTTTGTATCTAGATTGGTTTCCCAGATAATTGGTGACTACAACGAATGGCCATGTAGTTTGGTAGATGGAAGTACATTAATAGAATGGCTAGTAGTTTAGTCATTACAAAGATGAAATTGATTTATTAGGCTGAAGCAAATGTATCTTCAAGGGATGAAGTGGATGTATAATTTAGTATGGATTTTTGTGATGGAGCTCAATTTATGAGATTTCAAAATGCATAAATATATTGATGAAGACTCAAGCAGACAAAAGATCAAGACAAGCACTTGTTAAGGGAGGTTGTTGGAGATATTAATTCCTAATTGTCTTGTGCTTAATATGTGATATTCATTGTAATATAATGTATTGGTTATTGTAATCCCTTTTGTGTTCAACATGGTGTTTAAATATGCCACACTTACACACACATAGTGTAGATCCCTCCATATGTATCCTATTTTGAGAGGGAACAAGTCCATCAATTCATCTATCATTCTTGTTCCATGGTTTATTAAGTGAGAGCACTGTGGCATGTCAGACAAATAAGAGCACAATGGTAAAGATGATGTTGATGCATGAATCTCTCTATCTTCATTATAGCATTATCGTATATTTTTTTAGGGCTTCTGTAGATTGAAGGCTGCAGGCTTCACATATTGGTTAATAGACTATGGGAACTATGTTTCAATCTTGTAGGATTATATTGTAATGTCAATATGAAAGGATTTTTGAACTAGTAATTAATTAGATATTAGAATAACTAAATGGATTTTGTAAGGATCTAAAGGGATTTTCGAACTAGTAATTAATAAAATTATGTTCCCATATTTTAGATACATTCCTTGATGGGATTCTTCCATAGGTTTCTAGGATTTGTGCAAATTAAAGATCACAGGATTAAACATTGTGATTAGAGTTGTTTGGTAAAAATTCCACCTCATTTTTCAACGGCCACATGGGGATACCATAGACAAGTACCTTTAGGTACATCCATGATAGATAGAAATCTATGGTCTATGGCAATTGTAAATGGAAATCTATGTTGCATGACAATGATGACGAAAAATAAAATGTATATACTTTATAGTTTATGGAATTATAGTGGCAATAACTCTATGAAAATATATCAACAAAAAAAATGTGGAAATATACTCCATAACAATATACTCAACCTCTCATAATCCAAGTGCATAAGTTCCTTTTGTTTATTTTCCTTCTTCTTACTTGTTTTCTTTTAATTATGAGCACTTCACCATATGCCAAAACCTCAACTAGCAAGATGAATCTCAACAAATTCAACTTTAGATCATATTCATTCATTAGAAAAAATGAGAGAAAAAAGAGAAGTTTAACATAAAATATAGGTAGATGCAATGTTTGATAACAAATTCAAATTGATAGCAAAGAAGCTAAGAAATACAATGCTAGGTTTTAAAAACTTAGTTGCAAATAATGGAAGTTAGGTTACAAGAATGGAAATAATAAATAAATAAAATCAAGAGTTGAATAAAATTGCACCTGAGACATGAGATTAAAAGTAAAAAAAAATAAAAAAAAAAAAAAAAAAAAAAAAAAAAAAAAAAAAAAAAAAAAAAAAAAAAAAACTAAATAACAATTTGGTTGTAAGTGTAGTACATAAAATAATTTAGACATCAAGTTCATTAAAGAGGAAATGAACAATCTAATTTATTTTGGATTATGAATTTAATAAAAGAGCCTTTGAATCTTAAATTTTCTAGTACAAAGAGTATAAATATGAGGATACTTTATTAATAATAAAAGAATAACTAAAAAATAAGTCACAAATTGAAACAACTTATCTCATATAAGGAAGAAGTTTAGAAAAGATACTTGAGGATAAAGATGGATTAACACATGTTAGGGTAAGCTAAATTGGACATAAATTTGGTATACTTAATAAATATCTAAGCTTCAAAGATATAATAATATTTATAAATGAGAACACCATTCTCATAGACCAAGTGGAGTTAAGAAAGGAGGTTCAAAACATAAAGGAACCCATAAAAGAAATAAAATAAGAAATCATTAGAAATGGGAAAGTTATTATTAGGGATAGAGACCAAAATGAGAGTAAAAAATATAATTTCAAAACACTCTAAATCCTTTTTAGATTTGCCATGATTTTCCATGGTGTAAAGGTCCTATGTTAAGTTGGCTCCCAAGTGAAATTGATATTATTTTTCTATTTAAAACTTGGAGAATGATCGGTCTAAGGTCCCTCACATAGATGAATTCATATTGCGGTCAACAAGGAACAATAAATCCTCTCATGAAGGGATTGGAGGAATAACTTGCTATACAAAAAATAATGTTTCTCCTCACACTCTTCTTTATAAGATAGACCATGTCAATCAGTACATTGGAACGAAAATCTTCGATGTTAACGCTAAGAGGATTTATATCGTAATTTGTTATTTTTCATTTATCATTTTACCCATTGTAAGAAAGAAATTTAGATATAAAAAAATGTCCTTATAATTCCCTCAAACAAAATATTCACAATCTAAATAATGAATCTAATACCCTCTTGTTGGGAGAATTTAATTCTATAACTACAACTAATCAAACTATTCTTCTAAGTAATGATTCCATCTCTAATCCTCCATGACTAGACGATGACCTTGTTTTAACTATTAGGTGCAAAATAAAATCTAAATACCTAACTGATAATTTATTTGGTATCAAGTTAGTTAAGCTATGTAGTTCTCAAGAACTAATAATTTTCAATGGTGTAATCAAGTGGTCAAAATCCAATTGTATGACTTCTGTTCATGAACTTGGTAGTGGTTTCATGGATTAAGTGATATCTTATATCCTTGTTTCATCCAAATGATAACTTTTGACCTTTTAAATAGCCATGAGATTGACTCTATTCATAAACCTTTAACCTTAACCCTAAACTTTCACATGCACAAAAGCCACATGCAAGAGAATTATGAAAAATAAAGGTACATAGTTTTTGAAAAATTAAAATTGAACTCTTCTTAAAGGATTAAAATTGGTATTTTTACCTCTCAACCTATAAGGATAACATCAAAAACCTATATTCATAATTTTACTCCAACTCTCTCCAGTTCCAAGAAGTTCTCTATCTAGGTGTCATATAAAAAGAATAATAGACTATCAATTCTTGGTTTGATAATGATTGTAAAATTGCTAGCAAAGATATTTGGGATGCTCCTAAAGAACCTTTAAAATTTGATATATAAATACATACAAATATTTTATTAAAAGGAATTAATTTACATATAAAGAAAGTAAGTGAAATTGTTGCACCTATTTCAATATGATCCTAGGAAGTTTTGGAGGAAAATTGTAATTCATAAAATTAAAGAAAATAATTTGATTTCGTTAAAGAACTAAAGTTCCTACTTTAAAAACCTTTATGAATCCCATAGTTCCATGGACGCCATTGTGAATTCCCCTATATATAATGAAATATTTCTCTAGAAGACATTGTGTTTGGGGTTAAGCAACTCACAATTAGGAAAGCTAAGAATATTGAAGGCTCCAAGCTTTAAAAATTTTAAATGGGAGAGTCTATCCTCATCCCTCACTTATAGAAGCTCTTCCTTCACTTATACACATAGCCTCATTATACCTATCTTTAAAAGTGGGGATACAATTATTCCCTCTAATTATAGGACCATTATGATTAGCCATATTTTATCCAAGGTATACAAGTTATTTTGGAAAAGAAGGTTAGTATATGGCTAGAAATATATGGTAAAAGAGATAAATGCTAAGATAGGCTTAGGATATATCACTCAATTATGGACCACCCTTCCACTCGTAGTATTATTGCAAGAAATGTCACAATAATAAAAATAATATCTCCTAATTTTTTTATTGAATTTAGAAAATATTTTGATGTCATTCATAGGACAAAACTATGGAAGAGGCAAGAAGAGATAGCGGTTCCTCATGAGTTGAAAATTGTTATGACAAGGTTGTGTGAGAATGTTATTGCCAAGTTTAAGACCACTAGGGGTTGGTCAAAATGAATTAACTACAATATCAAAGTCAAGAAAGTGTATTCATTTTCCCCTACAATTTTTTACATATACATTCATGAGCTAGAAGAGTATTTAGAAGAAGCAAGTTGTATCAACCCAATTCTCACTAGTATAGTCATAAGTCTTCTCCTTTATGCTAACAATATTTTCTTTTATCAAGGATTGATTACCATCTTAGCAAGCAACTAAGAATCCTCAAACGTTTTTGTTCCAAGATTGGCATGACTATTAACAATGAAAAATCTGAATTCATGATAATTACATCTAAAAACATCATATATGATACTTCCATATACAATACGAACAACTTGGAGGAAGTTATTTCATACAAATATCTTGGAATCAATATTCATCACAAACTCAATTTAAAGTATAACATTGAGAAAAGGATAAATTGAGGATGGAAATCTAATTATACGCTTGAAAACAATTGTGAGTTAGTAGATCTTTGGATAGGGGATTAAAAAATAAAAACCTCTTTGAGGCACAAGTAGTTTATAACCTACAATCTCAATATTAAAGGTACCACCTCATATCCTATCCTCTTGATTGAAGCAAGCATTTCCTCCATTGAAAGCATGGCCATGACTAGGTATTTTATGTATAATAAGAAGTTAAACAACATGGAATACAAGAGATTCTCTAGAATTTCTTCTAACTCTGGCCACAACCACCATCTTCAACTCAAGTGAGGATGACATAAGGCTGCTTATTCCAAGAGATTCTCTAAAATTTCTTCTAACATTGGCCACAACCACCATCTTCAACTCAAGTGAGGATGACGTAAGGATGCTTACTCTTGGTTAAACCATTGGGGGATAAATGAGGATATCATTTTGTCGAATCAAGGTAATATTAAAAATATCATTACAACAAAACTTAAGGAGAAATGTTTGGGTGATAAATAGTTCAAGGGGAAAATGAAACTAAGATATTATAAGGAGGTGATCAACTCTAATATCAAAAATAAAAAATATCTCTCTATGTTGAGTAGTGTAAAGAAGAAAATAAGCATTTGTACAATAAGAACAAATTCTCATGAGCTTCATAATGAAACTAGATGTTGTCCAATTCTGAAAAAACCGTGAGATGAAAGAATTTGTCATCTTAATGACACATAGAGAATCTAATATTGAAAGCACCTCCTCTTAAATTGTCTAGCTTATACTCACATTCTATATAAATTTCAAAATATTTTCCAAACTACCGCCCTTATTAACCTTTTAAATTAGCAAAATATGGTGATCTTGAAATGTTTATCTTAATAATTTTCAATCGTAGAAATAAAATGTTAAAACATTATGAATAATCTCTTACCTAATTAAGTTCAATAAACCATTTCTTTCTTCATGGACATTAATCATCATGATCATGACCACCAACATCATATATAACAATTGAATGTAAAAAAAAAGTGTACGCTAAAACATTTAATAGTAAGTTGTTCACTATGAGAGAGATGTGCAATTCCTTTTATGATCAACATGAAGTCAACACATGGTGTGCTTACACACACACACCTGAGCATAACTCAATTGCAAATTATGAAATATTTTGGAAATTTTTAAAAATTCAAGCAAATTCAAATTAGTTGATTTCACTCATGGATGGACCACAACACAACTAGTCTAGATCCATTATGCTTGGAGATAACATTGAGCCATTAAGGTCAAATATTTTTAAATTACAACTTAACTTGAAAAATTATGTTATATATATATATATATATTATATATTATATATATATATATATTTATATATATATATAATATATATATATATATATATATATATATATATATATTATATATATATATATATATATTATATAACTTTAAACCTATAATGCACCAAAATAAATAAATTTCACCTATTTAAATCACATATTATAATGTGAAACAATGTAACTTTTGAAAATCATATAATTATACTTTGCATATTACTAGAAAAGATGGATATTAACAATAAATCCAACAAGTTCCCACAGGGATAAATTTTTTTAAGATATAAGTCTTTGTTAGAGCGTAAAATTTGACAAAAATTCTGCACCTAGAGATTTTAGCCATCACCATGCCTAATAGATCCATGATTAACATAGATCTCTATTAGTTCTATATTAGTGGTTAACATAGATCTCTCTCTCTCTCTCTCCTTGTGTGATTCTATTGTTTTAAATTGCATTTTTTTATATATAAATGGATTCCAAGCCTTGAAAATCTCCTTAGGCACTTGGATTGTATAAACTACACCACTTATACTTGCAATTCCAACCAAACAAATACCTAAAAAAACAAACTATAGAATAGTCATATTACTTGAAATGTTCTAACTATAAGAATTTTTATTTCTTCAATTAGTTCAAATAATATGTACATTGAAATATTTTATTTATAGTTCACTTGAAATTAATTATATTTATATTATTATTAAATTTTAAATAAGATACTAATGTTTACATTCGAAGACTACATGAATTAGAACATCTTCTCTTTTTTTTTTATTTTATTAATTTCAACGGCTTCATATTGCATATTAAAATCTTTCATTGTGGTTTTAACCATTAAACTAAATTTTCTATGAAATGAAATAAATTAGTTAAACAGGTCATTCAACATAGTTTTATATATATATATATATATATATATAATAATATATTAATATAATATTATAATATATAAAATATAATTAGATATTGATATTTTTGATTAAAATTTTTTAAAAATTTGAATTGTAATGATTCCCATAGTAAAATAATTAAATTTATAATATTATATATTTATTTAAATTTTTAATTTACTTATTTATATAATTATATTTTTTCATATGATATGGGACAGCTAAATACTTTTTCCACATGTGGGTTGTATAATGAACAATGAATGAAAGCGAGAGTGAGAATTGATGTTTTAATAATAATTTTAATTTATATATTATTATATATATAATATTAGAGGGAAACAATTTTTGAGGGGAAATTGATTTGATTTAGAAACGTATCTTATTTTTGTTTAAAAAGAATATTTGTGAATTCAAGGTTAAGTAAAACAAGAATTATGTATCTCTTTCATATTGGATTATAAAATGTTCTTAATGTCAAAGGAACTTAGTTCAAGTGGTATGGTTCATGATTTGTGTCCCAAATGGCATGGGTTCAAGTCTTGGGAGACATGTTGCCTTGTGTGCCATTTATGAAATAGTTCTACTAAATTTTTATCTTTTTAGAGTAATCTAGGCCATGTCCAAAATCAAACCTAGTTGTTGTCACTATAACAGTAGGAGTATATTGAACAAAAGAATCCCTCAAGGTGCAAATCTCTAGAGAATCGTGGATGAAGATTGAGCTAATCCAAAAGAAATTTATAACCTACAACCTCAATATTAAAGGAAATACTCCATTCCAAAAGAAATATATAACCTACAACCTCGATATTAAAGGAAATACTCCAATCCAAAAGAAATTTATAACATACAACCTCAATGTGCAAACCTCCAGAGAATCGTGGAGGAATATTGAGTTAATCCAAAAGAAATTTATAACCTACAACCTCAAGATTAAAGGAAATACTCCTTACCAACTAATCCAAAAGAAATTTATAACCTACATCCGCAAGATGCAAACCTATAGAGAATCGTGGAGGAAGATTGAGTTAATCCAAGAGAAATTTATAACCTACAACCTCAAGATTAAAGGAAATACTCCCTACCAGTTAATATAAAGGAAATTTATTTCTACAACCTCAAGATTAAAGGAAATACCCCCTACCAGTTAATCCAAAAGAAATTTATAACCTACAACCTCATGATTAAGGGAAATACGCCCTACTCAGTTAATCCAAAAGAAATTTATAACCTATAAACTCAAGATTAAAGGAAATACTCCCTACTCTATCCTCTTGATTGAAGTCATCTTTTCCCTCATTGAAAGCATGGCTATGACTAGGTATCTCATGTATATAAAGAAGCTATACAACATGGAAGCCAAGAGTTTCCTTAAAATTTCTTCTAGCACTAACCAAAACACCCACATATGGCATAAAGATGTCCAGTCTTGGCTAGACCATTTTCAGGTACAGGAGAAGATAAATTTGGAGTATAAAGATACAATTAAAAGTATTATTACTTCCAAATTTAAGAATAAGGTGTTAGACAATAAGGAGTTAGAGGGAAAAGTGAGGCTAAGGTATTCTAAGGAGTTGATCAACCCCAAACTTGAAAACCAAAATTATTTTTCTGCCTTGACTAGTATAAGAAGAAAATGAGCATTTTCAAGATAATAAATAATTAGCATGAGCTTCAAAGTCAAATTGGGCATTGTCAATTCTAAAAACACCTTGGGTCTAAAGCGTTAGCCACCATTGTGATACTAAGAGGCTTGAAGATGAAAAGCACTTTCTCTTGGATTGTCCAGCTCACATTTGTTTTAATTTTAAAAACCTTTGTCACTCTACCAACCTTCTTCACTTGTTAAGTCAACAGAACTATGGTGATCTACGAATGCTTCTCTCTCTTCTCTTCTACCATAGATATAAAATGTTAAAGAGTCTCAATTAATTTCTTACTTTATTAACATGTGATAAACTATATTAGTCATAGTTGACTAATCACCATCCTCATCATTTATTTTAACTTTATTTTATTTTTATGTAATTTAACACACACACACACATATTATTGTTATTTTTGTGTAATTACTTAAGTTCAAAATATTTAGATAATATATTAATATTATTTATTAAATTATATTCTTCTATTTTAAATTGAGAGTATCTCTCAAACAATATTTTAAAATTGAATATATTTATATTAAAAATTAAGTTATATTATCCCAAAATTTATATTTACTATTTAAAATATAAAATTTATATAATCCCAAAAAAATTTGTTTTTTAATTAGGAAGATTCTTATTTCCTAAACATAAATTATATCTCATCCCTACATCACAAATCGAATTTCCATTCAAATGATAATATTATTATAGCAGTTTGAAAATTAGAGGAAAATTCTTAATGACAGGATAACTATGTTCCAAGTTTGTGAGAGATTGTTCGGTGAAAATCACATGAAATACCATTTGTCGACGTGGTTCGAACCAACCAGTGTGGTTCATCGTCAGGACAAGTTGAAGAAACAGATCCAGCTTAGCATGTTAAATAGTCCGAGTAGAGCCTCCAACGACTAACTTGACCAATGGCTAGTTTGACTCTAGGACTAGGCTTAAAATTATTTTAAAAATTTAATTAGTTATATTTAGGACCAATCCCTTAAAAATATATATATAAATAT
>APFE030909520.1:0-46868 GCA_000404065.3 Pinus taeda | reverse complement strand
GGAGGTCTCACCCCACATAAAAGGGAGAACTTCAACCTGAAAAGGGAAGTCTCAACCTGTGATGGTTTAAGGATGACCAACAACTCTGGAATGCTAAATGAAATTCTTGGAACTCTTCCAAAACTGGCAAGAAGTTGGAGTCTTCTGCTAGAGGAAGTGTTCTCAATTTTGTTCCTGGAATTCTTCCAAGGTTGGCAAGAAGCTGAAGTCTTCTGCTAGAGGAAGTGTCCCAGATTGCCAACTGAAGGCATGTTCGCGAGCATATTTGTCTCTGGCTACAACTCTGAAATTGGTGTGGCAGGTTGTGGCTCAGGTTCGCTTGATGTGACTTTGAATCTTGTAGATGACCATCATTTCCCCCCCTGTCAGATACAAGGTGAGATGATGGAGAAAACTGCAAGACTGTTCAATACTCTAGAACAAGTTCTGACATGTGTTTGGAATATCTTCTTGGTTGTTGATGCCCATTGCCAAGAAGCGATCCATCCAAGATGAATGTTTGTTCTTGCAGGATGTTTGTTTTTGAAGCATCTGTGTGAAGAATGACTGCTTTTATCACAGTGCTTACATGGACGAAGATCAAAATAGTGATCTTTCAAATGGCCAACTCGATCACAGTGTTGGCATTTTATAATATGTTGTTTTTGTTGTTGCGGAAGAGGAACAGAATCTGGAATAGCTGGAGGTGAACTTTCATGAGGAGCAGGTGAACTGTCATGAATAAATCCAGCACTCTGAAACTAAATGGGCTTTGAGTAGTCTGGGATATGAAAGGACAAGTCCTTGTCATATCCAAGACTGGTTCTGTGCTTGTTGTGGACAAGCTGTTCCTAAGGTCTGATGATGGACTTGGGATGTGTAGACTGAGTTTCTGCATCTGCATGTACAACTGCTGCTTTATTTGAATGAACCGTAAAATTGTCTACTTGTTGTTGATGGGTGGTTGTCTCAATGTTCTGAACAAAAACAGGTTCAGAATGATGTCTATTTTGATGTAGCTCTTCTTGCTGTAGCTGTGATTCAAGCTGCAAGAAATCGATCTTTTCTTGTGCATTTTGTAGACATGTCTGAATTTCCGAGAGAGATCCTTTGATGATTTGTAATGTGTCATAAACAGTAGATTGTATAAGAGTTTTCATGAACTCTAATACTTCATTGATTCTGGCCATTTTTCTTCAATGTCAGAACTACACCTTAAAAACTGAAAAGTAACACCCACTAGCAATATCCTTTATAAATGTGCGACAAATGATCAGTGTGCAACCAGCAAGCACCAATTACAATCCATATAAAAAATAAGATTATGAAGCTACGTTACTGTTGAAGATCTTAAATTTGATGCTATGATGATATCACTGAAATTGTGTATTTGATAATGATCAGTACAATATATGAGTATTTGATATCACTGCACTTGAATGCTAAAACACTGTATCAAAGGTGAAGTGATTGTTCCATTAACAGAGTTATAGTGTACTGCTACAAGAACACAATGATTATTCCTTAATCACTGTGACTAGACATCATCAATATATATGTAACTAGACATCATCAATATATATGTGACATTTTTGTTCTTGAGAAACCAGTGCTTTTCATGACATCAATACACAAGATTCTTATAGCCACAAAACTTTCACCAATCTATCCTCAAATCAACAATAATTCAAAAGATTATTATAGCCACAAAATAAATGTGTGTCCAAGATACATCAAGATTTCTACTGGCAACAATACAAAGAAGGTGAATTCAGAAGGAATGCCTCACAAATTCGCAGCTGCTAACAGAACCCAAAACCGGCATATAGTCACAAGGAACGAATGCAATATAACAAAAGAATGTGCATGCCCAAGACCAAGACCATGTGTATCCGCTTATTACAAAAAAATGGCTGAAATGAAATAAATCATCATCTTCATCGTCAGCATCATAATCATCGACTGTACTGTGATAAAAATGGTGAACTTGTTGAGCAAGGAAGCCTTTAAATCCCCCTAGGTAGTAGAATAATTGCGAATCTTTTATTAATTAATCTTTTCAACTAACGCTAAGCTGCAAAGATACGAAGGGAAAACCTCTGTTAGGGCCATAGAATGTCTCGTTATGGTGTTGCTATTGCTCCTTCAATGGCGAGTTCTGATGAGCATGAAAAAATATCTATGCAGTGCTTCTTCAGAGTACTGACTGCTTTTTTTAGAGAAAATAAGCTCTAAAATGGTAATCATAGATAATGACAGAAATAATAGCTGTGTTCAACAGAAAATCCCCAAGATCGGCCGAGCTTTCAGGCTGTCAAAATATAGCAAGCAGCTCAAGAGCTTTAAACGAAGCCCCCTCACCATCAGGAGCCTCGATTTCCTCCTAAGCTTGAGATGACGAGACATAGAGATCGTAAGGGGCCCATAGATTATCCAACGGGAAGGGTTTCTTCGAGTCTAGTCGTAGCCACGGTTTGCCCTTACCACTCCAATGCAGCAAACTTACCGGTCCAAGGTGCAAATTTCGGCAGCTTCCAATCACATTATCCCCACCTAGCCCGTGTTGATTCCACCAGTGCTCCACCGGCTTGACTATAGTTTCACAACCAGATCCTTCCAAGCCAGACGTAGTGGTTCAACCAGGTCCTCAGTATTCTCTTGTTCAGGCCACTCCAAAAATTAGTGTGGAGAGAGCAACGTTTTGTAGGAGCAGTGATCTGAGAGAAGCGATTCTCTTCTATGGCGACCTCATGCAGGCCACCTACGATGCCTTCAACAGTGATCCCCACTCCAAGTTCTACGGCAGTAGCCAATACGGCAAGAAGTATTTCTTCTGCAAGGTCTCCCTCGCCCCAGGGGATGATGAATGGGACTACCAAGTGGTGGGCTCTAGTATTGTAGCAATAACGCTGCAACTCCTGGGACTCCCTTCTTTACTTTTATCAACCCGGTTGTTCGTAACAAACTTGGAAGCGACGGTGTTGTATGCACAAGTACCAGCTCTTGCCACAGCTGTCACTTGGTCAGCTGGCACAAGTCCGCTAGGGCCTTTAGCAAACTTCTATGAGCTCTTAGAAGCAGCTTATAATTGATGGATGAAAGCTAACTCAAAGGAAACTAACCTACTTGCGAAAAGAGACTGAAAAACTGAAGGAAAGCGCAAACCCTAGCAAACCCTAATTCTACCAACTGATCCTACTGATGCAAAAATGAGAGTGAAAACTACTGAAAGAGATGCCATTACTTCTATGAAGGTAAAATATAGGTGTTTAAACTACCTTTGTCATAAGAAAGCATCTTTTTGTATTTTTGATTAAGTTGTCAATTTTCTCATGCATATGCTTGAACTGTGCTTTACTGTGCAGGGGTGGATCAAGGGAGAGGAATGCTTGGAAAAGGTTGGAAAGGTTCAGAGAGGGTCTAAGGAGTCCCTAACACTCTTCCAGAGAGTTTCACAAAGTTTGGCTATCAGGAAACCTCATTTGTGAGATTCTACAGGAAGTCTGCAGGGGTTCTACAGGATGCTTCAGAATTTCTACAGGATGTTTCAGAATTTCTACAGGATGTTTGGAAATCGGTTTCTAGGAGATGGATGAGTGAAGGAAGGTGCATGGATGGATCTGGAGGTAGGATAGGGGTCTAAAAATGGCCTAAGGACTGGTGGATGGAGCGGTGAAGAGGTGTGGAAGGCTGACTTGGCTTGAAGAAGGCTAAGGCAATGATGAGCAAGAAGGTAGGGTTACGTGGACAAAAAGGATAGATGGGAGACGAGAAACTTAGCTAAGAGATAGAACAGGTGGCTCAGATGATGCTTTGGGTAGATGAACGAATGGAGGGGATGCCCTGCACGGTGTACTTCGATCAAATCAACAAAGGCTTGCAAATGATCAAATCTTGAACTAATCTAGTCTAACCATCAACAACATAAATGAACAATAGCTTTATTTGGGAAGAAAACCTTGTACATCAACTATGAAAAGAAACATTTCAGATGTCCAAACCCATGACTAATCTCTGCTAATGGAAACAGTACACTAAGGATTGCATGGTCAAGCAAACTAGTGTTTTTGTTGAGGCAGCACTGTTTCCTCAATTCTAGCCCCTAATCCAATAAGGATGAGGTGAAATCGGGAGTGTGGTTGTCCCTTTTCTTGGAGGTTTTTCTGTTATTATCCTACCAAAGCACCTAAAGCAATTTCATTCATAAACAGTGATCTATTCAAGCAACATAACTAAATCTACATAACATAAATATGTTCAAATGCATAAAGGAAAACAATGATACGTAAAGGAAAAGTAACAGTACAGAAAGGAGGCCCTAGGCTCTCAAGTTGGGCCCAACCCTAATAGCTATGGCTCCTATGAAAAAATCAGATTTGATAGGAAACCAAAATGCTTCTCATTATCCAAAAATAATCATAAGAGTGATGCCAAAAATGGCTACAAAAGAACAAAATAGGACTGGCAGCACTAAGGTGCAAAATACACAATAGTTTCAAAAGTCCTTTACGAAGGTTGAGGCATCAACATTTATACATCACAAGGGACCTAGCTGGCCTCCTCAATCTGTGGAACTCATCTATCAAACTGTGAGTTAAACAGTCCCTTCTAAATTCTGCTTGGCTGCCTTCTAGATTCGGTTTTGGTAGTCTTTGGAGCTCGGAGTTGGGGGTGAAGATCCCGAGGAAGGGTTATTTAATGCCATAGACAACCCCCCTATGAATCCTCACCTCAGACTTGGTTGTCTTATAGCCCATGATTGCTTGACTTTGCTCCAATATGTGTCAAAAAACCTAAAATAAGCATGTGTTAACCACCTAGGAAAAGTGACTTCCCTTATTCGTACAAATGACATAAACATATTGAAAATAATGCATAAACTATAGAAAATGAAGGATTTGAACAAGGACTGAACAAGGATAATTAGGCCAAATGAGCCCAACAAGTTACCGATTTTGGAGCTCATCATCACCCCCCTGCTAAAAGGGTTGCTCATCCTCTGAGAAACTAGTCCAGCTCCTCATCTTTCATTGCTTTAATGGCCACCCTCACATTCCAGGCTTCTGAAGTAGTGTCCTCCATGCTATCATGGAATTCGGCCTTCCTCTCCACCTCTTCCCACTGCTTATGCTCGTCCTCTTTTGTGCCTCCCTCTAACAATCCCAAAAGCAAGGGTGGACTTAGCTTGAGGCCTATCCAATTGGCTTGGAGGTTCTGCATAGACTTCTTGTAGAGAGGTACCCGTGCCAAAGCCTCCCTCATCCAAGTTGGAGTGTGATATTCTCAATTTTGAGGATGTTGGACAATGTGTTCTACCTACGGGTGCAAGCATGAACACAATATTCCCCTAGTAATCGCTCCATATCCTTGAAGTGTGCTATGGCTTGGGCCTGACGATCCATGTACTCTAATAAACCACGAGAGTTGGTTGCTAGGTGCTGGTGAGTGGATATCAATGTTGTGGGGTCCCCTGGCTCTGCTCTAATCAGCAGTGGTTCATGTAACTCCTGGTCCATGACATTCCTGACCTCAAATGCTATGTTCTCTTCGTGGTTTAACCATGAGTTCATTGCCATCAGCTGCATGTCCCCTACTGCTGTGTTGGGGTCTCACGAAGTGATGTTTGGAAGGGCCAAATTATGGAGGTAAAACTCTGAAAGCTTGGCCTTATCTTCCGATGAACTGGTGTTACATAAATCTGTGAATTGCTGGGGGTTTTGGATGTGGGAGATACCCCTCTGTGCCAATGTGTTGATTTGGAACTGCAACCACTGGTCCCTTAGGTACAGGCCATAAGATTTGGCCGGCTGCCTACATTACAGTGCTTCCATTGCCCAACTGGCCATGCAGGCCAGTTGTGCCTCCTTTTCTTGCACCTACTGCTTTAGGGATTGTATCTCCATATCTGCCTGTAGTCCCCTTTCCTGTAGTTGGTGGTTAAATTCCTCGAGATTAGCTTGCATCTCTTCTTTTCCTTGAGGCTCTGCTGATGGATCCTTCGCTGCCATGTCCTTTTCTTTCCTCTGTCCCTGCAGCTGGAGATGTTGTCTGAGCAGCTCATTCTCTTCTCTTAACTTGGCTTGCTGGGAGCTTTCCACATGCCTTACTCTTGCCAACTCCCTTTGTGCTTCCTTGAGCCTTTCCTCTAGAGGCCCTATATCTGCTACCCCCTTAGATTTAGCGATCCTCATCCACGTGTGGGTTCGTACCAGTTCTTCCTCTAGTGCTAAAAACAGTGGCACTGTGAACTTTTGGGGAATAATTCTGTTGGCCTCCAAAAAGTTATAATAAGAGACCAAGTTGGGCTGGGGACTTGGTTCCATGATAACATTGGCTTTCTCCTCCTTTGGTGTTGACTTGGCTGCTCCCTCCTCCTCCTGTGGTGACTCGGCGGCTCTCTCCTCCATCTGCTCAGTTTCTTTCAACCTAGCCAAAGTTTCCTGTAGAATAGCCTCAGCATCCTATAGAGAGGCTTGTGAGCTCAATTTCTCCATTCTGTCCCTCCATGACAATGTTTTTGGGCTCCCCTGCTCATAAGTAATGGATGCCTTGGAGGGGGATTTATCCTTTGGTGTGGTAGGGGTATCCATGATGGTGATCGTTTCTTTTGATGGAGGTTGGGGTCTACCAGTCTTAATCCTTACACTCCTTCTCGCTTTGAAATACAGAGGAGTCTCCCTCTTTCATTTTTCTTTTGGCTTGGGAGAGGTACTTAGGGTGGCCAACACAGCTACTGCCTCCCTAGCTAGGATTTTGGCTGACTTCTCCTTTTTTTGTCCTCCTTTCGGATTTCCTGTAGGAAGTCCTGTAGCGGTTTCTTTTTGGCTTCCTGTAGAAGCCATTTTCAACTTTCCTGTAGAAATACTCTACTGCTTTCCTGTAGAAGCCAAGGGCACTATTTTAGCCTGCTTGGCCGAGGGGAATTTTTCTTTTATCTTGGCTGAGGTTGCCTTAGGGGTGCCCTTACTATCTTGGACTTTCTCAGTCCATTCTGCCCTGCTCTGTAGTCATTTCTCCCTGGGCGTTGGTGCAATTCCATCATCCCCTGTTTTGGCAGCTTGCCCTATTGCTGGTGTTCCTTTGTGTTCCTTCTTTAGTGTTTTGCCAGGGGTGTCTTGTTTTTTAACTTTCTTCTCTACCTGGGTAGGCTCCTTCTCCTCACTGCTAGAAGAAGTGAGCTCCTCGGCTAAGACTTGGATGTCATCATCCTTCGACATATTCTGGAAAATTTCCCAGGAGAGAGGGACAGTGAAAGTGTGGAGTGCATCTTCCACAAGGAGCTTAATAAGCCCATGATGAGCTAGCTGGTCTGGTGTCCCCTCTCTAAGTTTGGTGGCACACTCAATCATGGACTACAGGAGGAAATAAGGAATGCTCAATTTTTGCTCTAAGGGTAGGTCCATGTGGTTTCTGAGTTCTGTGAGCAGCCGAAAATTATAACCATATATGATGCTAAATCGCCCCTCACACGTAATATACTTCATAATTTGGAGGCTGACTTCACTCCAGAACGGTTGCAGGCTAGTCCTCCGAACTTCGTTCTTATCTTCTGAGAATTGTTCTTCTGGCAAGAAGAATTCTTTTTTAGCCTTCTGACCCAGCTTCCTCTCCTCCTTATCCCAAGGCACCCCCATTGGAAGATCAATTACCCTGCTAATGAGTTGTGGCGTGAGTCTGAGGGTCAGTCCTCTGAAGTTGATAATGGCCAATGTCTTTGACTTCAGCTTTAGGGACCGAAGGAATTCTTCCACAATTTCATCGTCGTGACCTTGGAGCTTGTCACAAAATGACATCCAGTGTGCAAAGGGAAAACAAGTCCACCACCTTAGGGGTTTCTCGTAATTTCTTGGAGTCTGAAGGTTCTTTTCGAATGAACCCATCCGGCATGGTAAAACTCTGTGTTTGCTCGTGTTTTCACGCAGACTGAGAATTTTGGGTGGATTTCCTCCTCAGAGCGTAAAAACAATATCTTTGGTCGATTACCCTGTTCTGAACTTGCCTGCTCACATATACAGAAGGAGAACTTCAGGATTTTTCACATGGAGCGCAGAGCTACGTCTCCGTTATACACACAGCCGCATAAAATTTACAATTTTAATAGTGTTTTGACAGTGTATCACTTTCTACAGGAGGGAGTTTTCATTCACGCGTGGAGGAAATTTCGCATGCAGATTACTAAGACGATTTTGGCAGCGACATATAAAAAACTTCAGACAGAATTGCATTCAAATTTCTCTACCCCCCTCACTACGTCGAATTCACCACCTTTGGAATTTTTTTGCATGGGGAAGTTGAATTCTACCTACCTCACTGAAATTCGCCACCCTCGACGTGAACAGTCCGCACTACTTTGGATGCCATGTTTCTTGTAGCGCAGCTTCCTGTAGAAGTTGTTCTCGGCTTCTGGAGGAGGTTACGGTAGTGCAAGACCAGTCTGAGCAGTAGCAGGACATTTGAACAGGCCGAAAACTCGAGCTAACCACTTGCAGAGGAGGAGGACGCACATTCGGCTGGAAAACGGTTGTGATCATAAATGACCGCAGTGCATCATAAGTATCAACCAGCCGATTTCGAATTGCTGCAGAATTCATGGTGCGGGGGTGAGCTGTCCCTGCTGATCCGTTGGCCGACGTCATTGCAATCATTCCCCAGCATGCCCCTGACCGCCGAATTCTTTCCTCTGCATTTACCACCGCCATTCTTGTCATACCTTCGCTTCTCCCCGACTGGACACCTCCCACGTGCCAATTATCCAACCTTTTGGCATAACCAATCCAGTTTAGATCCTACAAGGCCGCTTGACTGACTGTGGTGGCCAGTTGAATGGAAACCAGCCTTGTTCAATCCGTCCATTGTCACAGTCATGCATATTCAGAGTATAGCTTATGCAATTGGATGAAATAGGGTTAGGCACTTACCTATGCAGCCGTGGACGTGTTTTTTTCCAGGTTTCAGGACGAGGGATGCTAGATCTGTGTGATGTTGCATCGTGCTCAAGTGCTGGAGCTTCCCCTCATTGGTTGCTGCTGGCTGCGAGTCTTAGAGACCCTTTTCTCTGATGGCGAATACGGCATGCACCGGTTCTGCGAGCTGCTGGTGTCTTTGTGGTAGGTACTCCAGCTGGATCAGCTGCTACAGGATTCATGTAGGACATCTTGTAGCCGTTTCTCCTTCTGGGGTGCATGATGATACTTCGAGTCCCGTTTCACAGGTGAAGGGTCTTGAGGTCGCCTAGATAGGTAAGTGCTCAAGCCTCAGAAGACCTAATTTTTTTGAGATTGAAAAAAACAACTTTTCTTATTTGAAAAACAGAATTCTGGTTGCATGTGCAAGTATGCTTGCCCAAATTGGAGTGATGGCGGTGAAAAGAGGTGAAGCGAGTGGAGGATGGAAGAAAAGGGTGGTTGCATGCCTCCTTAGCCGACTTCAAGCTCCAAATCCTTCCCTACAGTCGACTCTGGCCCATCCAAAAGTTCTACAGGAAGTTTCCTGTAGAAATACAGAACTTCCTATAGAAAGTCATGTAGCTTCCTGTAGAAGGCTGAACCATCATCCGATTCTTCCCAAACTTTGAAAAAAATGAGTGTTCATGCCGGGTGTGCATGTGAGGTTGTCTGGTAGCTTGATAGGGACCCTTGTCCTTGAGTTGAGAGTCCTCCTTTGGTGCGCTGTGTACCTGCAACCTACAACACTTTCAGAGATCAGCTTGTTTTTTCTTTTTTCTTTTTTTTCTTTTTGTTTCTTTTTTCTTTTTCCCTTTTTTTTTCTTTCTTTTCTCTTCCTTTTTTTTTTTTTTAAGAGACAGCAGGGGCGCCTCAATGAGGTTTTCACCCCTACCATCTACCTTGGGCACCTTGAAAAGGTTTTCACCCAAGTATCTTTTTATTCCCATTCTTTTCTCAGAGAGACAGCAGGAGCACCTCAATGAGGTTTTCACTCCTACCATCTACCTTGGGCGCCTCAGAAAGGTTTTCACCCAAGGATCTTTTTTATTGCATTTTTTTGAATATAAAATGATGCTCAGGGTGTGCCCAAAACAGAGGCAGAACCCTTCTCTATGACCAACAATGATTTTTCCATAGTTTTGACGAACTCTTGCCTCGAAAGAGGTTTCCTGTAGATCTTTAGTCGATGCCCATTGACGAGCATGGGGATGGCTTCTTCATCAATAGTCCGGATAAGGATGGAACCATTGTCATTACACTTTTCCACTGCATATGGCCCTAGCCACCTCGTTCTCAGCTTCCCTTTGAAATCCTTATGTCTGGAATCATACAGCAATGCCCAATCTCCCAGCTGGAATTGTTTGTCATTGAGGTGTCGATCATGCCATACCTTCCTCTGAAGTTGAGTCACTTCTGAGTGGAGGAGGGCCTACATTCAAAGTTCGTCTAACCCATTCAGGTACATTAACCTTTCTTGTTGAGCATGGCTAAGATCTAGGTCCAGCTGAGCTGCCATCCTCAATGTGTTGTATTCAAACTCGATTGACAGCAAAGCTCTCTTCCCATAGACCAGATCATAGGGTGTGAAACTGGTTGTGGTCTTCCAAGTGGTGTTGTAGGCCCAAGTGGCCTCAACCAGGCGATCTGCCCAATCCCTTCTGCTACTGCTCACCACCTTAGTCAAGATCAACTCTAATGCTCTGTTGGTGACTTCCACTTGCCCATTCGCTTGAGGATGATATGGGGTGGAAGTCCTATGCTTGATTTTGTGATGAGCAAGCAAGTCTTCAATCAAATTGGAGGTTAACTGGCTTCCTTGATCGGTTACTAACTCTCTTGGGTAGCCAAATTTGTAGAAAATGTTTTCCCTTAAAACTCGGCCACCTTTTCTCCTGTTGCTGCTTTGATTGCCTTGGTATCTGCCCACTTTGTCAGATAATATGTGCACACAATGATGTAAGATTTTTGCCTTGAAGGAGGGTTGATAGGGCCCACAAAGTCCATACCCCACTTCTCAAATGGCTCAAGAGTCACTTGAGGTTGGAGAGGCATTTCGTCCCTTGGGGTTGGTTTCCCCATCCTTTGGCATCAGCCACATTGGCTGATATATCTTCTGACATCTTCATGAAGAGTGGGCCAATAGTAGCCTGCCTGTAGAATTTTGAAGGCAGTCCTCTTGGCTGCAAAATGTCCTCCACAAAGCCCATCGTGACAAGTTAGGAGGATGTCAAAGACTTCCTCCTCCCTTACACAACGCCGTAAGATTTGATCAGGGCCAAGTTTGAACAAGTTTCCCCCGATCCAAGTGAATGAGGCCCTTTTCCTCACGATTCTGCTCTTCTCCTTTGAGGATAAGTGCGGAGGGAACTGTGTGGAGACCAGATAGTTGGCTATATCAGCAAACCACGGGGAGAGTACTGAGATAGCAAACAGATGCTCATCTGGCATCTGGTCATCCACTGTTTCTTCTTCACCTACAGTCAAATTCACTCTAGACAAAAAGTCAACAACAACATTTTCTTTACCTAGTTTGTCAATGATGGTCAAATCAAACTGCTGCAAAAAAAGTAGCCATCTCATAATGCGAGCATTCACATTAGGCTTATTCATTAAATATCTGATTGCAGCATGGTCAGTATGTACAAATGTTTGATAGCCAGTGATATAGTGTCAGAACTTGTTCAGGAATGGACCACAGCCAGGAACTCTTTCTCAGTTACCGTATAATTCATTTCCGCCTTGGATAAGTTTTTGCTGACAAAGTATATAGCATATGGGAGTTTTTCTTCAACTTGTCCTAGGCTACCCCTATGGCTTTGTTCGAGGCATAAGTGCGGATGTGGAAAGGTAGGGCCCAGTTTGGGCCTCTCAAAATTGGAGCAGACACCAACATATCCTTCAGCTCATTCAGAGCCTTCTGGCAGTCATCCGACCATTTAAACTCAACATCCTTTGCTAAGAGGCCAAACAATGGCGAGGCTAGCTTACTAAAGTCTTTAATGAATCTTCAATAATATCCCGCTAAGCCTAGGAAACTCCGGACATCTCTCACCTTCTGACGAGGTGGGACCCTTTTGATGATAGCAACTTTACTGGGATCCACCTATAACCCCTGGTGAGAAATGGTATGGCCTAACACGGTCCCTTCAGTCATTAAGAACTCACATTTCTCAGGACTGAGGGACAGGTTCATCTCAATGCACTTGCTCAAAACTTTTCCCAGGTTGGATAAGGCTTCCTGGAAGCTAGACCCGTAAGGAGTAAAGTCATCCATATAGATTTCTACCGAATCATGGACCAACTCGGCAAAGATGCTTAATACAACTCTCTAGAAAGTGGCAGGGTCATTACATTGCCCAAAGGGAAGGATGCAGTAGGCAAAGGTACCCCATGGACAGGTGAAAGTGGTCTTATCTTGGTCCTCCGGGCTGATTTGGATCTGATTATACCTGCTGAACCCATCTAGGAAAGAGAAAAACCTCTTCCCTACCAGACCATCCAACACTTGATCTATGAAAGGTAAAGGGAAGTGGTATTTCTTGGTGGCTTTGTTCAATTCTCTGTATTCCACACAGATTCTCCATTTTCCATTTTTCTTGGGCACCAACAGTAGAGGGGAAACCCATTCGCTATCCGAGATGGGGCAGATGAATCCCGCATCCAACATTTTTTGCACTTCTTCTTTAACAATGTCCTTAAGGGTTGGATTCATTCTCCTCTGAGGTTGCCTGACTAGTTTACAGTCCTCCTTGATGTAGATATGATGAGTACCGACTGAGGGATGGATTCCCTTCATTTCCTTGTAGCACCAAGCAAAGGCCCCCAAATGGCGGGTCAAGAGGCTACATAGCTCCTTTTCCTAAGAGGGAGAGAGAGAGGAGCTTATCTTCAAAGTCTTCTCAGGGCCAACCTCCACATTCTTGACTCTGGGGGTGGTCGAATTAGTGGCACCTAGGTCCACTAAAGCATTGGCCTGGGTGTCTTCCACCAATTCTTCCAAGGATAGCGCACTAGGGGGAGGATTTTGGATTAAGTTTTCAATCAAATCATCCTCGGTTGGAGGACCTTCCTTGCTGGCCTCTACTGTGCATAATGGTGCAAAGTAGACCTCATCCTCTTCTTCTTCTTCCAACCAGAGGGGTAAGTCATGTTCTAACAAAGGTTGGGCAGGAGGGTATAGGACCATCTGTTTGGACATAGGCCCATTTTTTATGGTCATGCTTCTAGCTCGGCAGCTGATGTAAGCATCTACAATAGCCAGCCAAGGCCTTCCCAAAATGAGGGGATATCCCGTGAGTCTTGCCTTAGGCTAGAGGACCAAAAAGTCCGCAGGGTATTCCCAGGAGTCAACAGAGACCAAGACATCCTCCACAATCCCTTTGGGAGTCATGGTGGAGCGGTCTGCCAATTGCAGCACTGTCGAAGTCTTCCTTAGGGAACTCTGAAGATTGAGCTTAAGCATGGTGTCCCTGGTCATCACATTGATGGCAGCCCCTAGATCAATCAGAGTGTGGGGTATAATGGTGCCATTGATGTGGACATCAACTACAGGACTCCCAGGGTCCAAATACTTCGGACAGATTACTTGCCCCAACATGATATCGAACAGTTGTCCTATGACATTGATGGTTGAGGCATATTTCTTTCGCCTACCTGGGTGCCTGAAACACTTCTCCTTAATCAATTTGTTGTATATCGGTGCATCTTTTATGGCCTGGAGAAGTGGAATTTTCACACACAACTGCTTGAGTTCTCCCAGAAGCTCATCCTCTTCTGGGTTGGGTTGTTTGGTTGCTGTGAGTCACTTAGGAAAGGGTGGAATGGCTTGGGGTTCACTTTCCTGTTTCTCTTCCTCCTCTTCTAGGGGAGGAGGTTGGCGTTCTGGAAGGACCTTCCCAGATCGCAGGTTGATCTCCTGGATCTCCACAGCATAGGTAGGGCATGTTGTCTCCCCAGTATATACCTGTTGGGCCTATCTGTTGTTGGGGTTCGAGTTCGGTTGAGCAGGCATCTAGGGTTGTCTTGGAGGAGCAGGAGGTAATGGTTGTGGTTGAGTTGGTGTTGGAGGAAAAATGGTGGGAGGAGTGTTGTATTAGGGCCTCCACCCCAGTTGAGGTGCATTCCACTGAGGTTGCGACTGGGCATGAGAGTGAAACGAGTGAGAAGGAGGTTGAGTTTGGTATGGAGATGGATAAGACCATGGAGGAGGTGCAGAACAGGAAGGATGAGCAGGGGGGGCCCAAGAAGGCATATGATCTGATTGGTTGGGGTGGTAATAAGCTTGGGATGACCCTTGCATTCCCTGCTGATAAGGTCTGCGTCCATGAGGCCTCCTTTGGTTGAGGAAGTAGAGAGGTTCAGTAGCCACCTCAGTCCCTAGGTACATGACTCTAAATCCAGGCAAGGTAGGGAATTGGTTGGTGGGATGGTCTTCCTCATAAATGAAACATACCTCTACTGAGTGTAATGGGCACTCATTCTTGGGGTGCTTCCTCGTGCATCTAAGACAAAAAATGGCCAAAGCCCTCTCATCTTCTTCTTTCTTTTGCTGAATTCAGAAGGTATCAAGTTGCATGGCAATGGTCTGTCTCATTTCGCTCTTAAGGTCTTCCATCTGGTTAGAAAACTCATGCTTGGAGAAAGAGGTACTAGATGAGAGATGATTCCCCCTACCTCTCTTCTGGGCTGCCCTAGAATGGTTTCTAAACACGGTCTTTATGTCCTCAGAAGGTAGTTGGTAGATGTCTCCTCCAGAGAGTAGGTTAAGGGCGTCTAGAAGGTCTTCAGGGACTCCTCGGAGCAAAACCAACTTCAGAGATTCTGGGTCAAGTGTGCACCTGGCCCGTTTATAACTGAGTTGGAACCTCTCCTCATAGTCTTCCAAAGATTCATCGCTGCCCATGGTCATCCGAAAGATTTCTCCCTTAGTTTCCTTGGACCTACAGTAGTCTTTGTACTTGGCGTTGAAATCTTGCTGCATTTGAGCCCAAGTGGTGATACTGTTTCCAGGTAACCCCATGAACTAGCGTAATGCTGCGTCCTTGAGGGTAGAGGGAAAGAGTTTCAGCTTTTGCTCATCCTCAGCATAGTCATAAGTTTGACAAAGGAAAGAAAACTCAAACAGGAAGGTATCGGGGTCCTCAGTAGTTAGACCATGGAAATGAGGTAGAGCAGAGGGACTTATGTTTTTCATTTTCATGTCTCCATTGGTCTCTCAGATGAGAAAGGCACCCTCTATTCTCTCGTCTTCTCTTCTACCGTTTCGGTTTTCAGCCATGGCTTCAGATGGTGTGTTCCCTAACTCTTCTTCTGCTATAGGATCTTCGTATATCTCAGGAGGTTCACCTATAGGTTCTTCTGGCTCACTGTCACCAGAGAAGAGAGAAGGTTGACTCAGTGATGTGGTGGGTAAGAATTTGCCGGTTTTATCTCTGTTCCTACAAGGCATGAAATGGAAAGACTTTTTTCTTGCTTTTGTTTTTTTTTCTCTGCTGGTACCTACAAAACTCAAACAGAATGAACTGCAACTAACTATCTTGCTAGAAGGAAAATGCGGAATTGAAATGAAAGCAGGAAAGGACTAATCTATTTTTCTCAAATGAACTTGCAGGAATGGAATGCTAAGCTATGCTTGTAGAATTGAAATTGCGGAATTGAAATGCTAACCTATGAAAGCAAGAAATGTCTACTTTACTTTTGCGGAAAGGAAATTGCAAAATGGAAATGAAATAAACTACTTAGCAGAAGGTTGTAGCAGAAAATAGAAGAAAAGCAAAAATCACCAATACTCTGACGCTTCCCCGGCAACGGTGCCAAAAATATGGTGGGCTCTAGTATTGCAGCAATAATGTTGCAACTCCTGGGACTCCCTTCTTTACTTTTATCAACTCGGTTGTTTGTAACAAACTTGGAAGCGACGGTGTTGTATGCACAAGTACCAACTCTTGCCGCAGCTGTCACTTGGTCAGCTGGCACAAGTCCGCTAGGGCCTTTATCCAACTTCTATGAGCTCTTAGAAGCAACTTCTGATTGATGGATGAAAACTAACTCAAAGGAAACTAACCTACTTGCGAAAAGAGACTGAAAAACTGAAGGAAAGCGCAAACCCTAGCAAACGCTAATTCTACCAGCTGGTCCTACTGATGCAAAAATGAGAGTGAAAACTACTAAAAGAGATGCCATTACTTCTATGAAGGTAAAAGACATGTGTTTAAACTACCTTTTTCCTAAGAAAGCATCTTTTTGTAATTTTGATTAAGTTGTCAATTTTCTCATGCATATGCTTGAACTATGCTTTACTGTGCAAGGGTGGATCAAGGTAGAGGAATGCTTGGAAAAGGTTGGAAAGGTTTGGAGAGGGTCTAAGGAGTCCCTAACACTCTTCCAGAGAGTTTCACAAAGTTTGGCTATCAAGAAACCTCATTTGTGAGCTTCTACAGGAAGTCTGCAGGGGTTCTACAGGATGTTTCAGAATTTCTACAAGATGTTTCAGAATTTCTACAGGATGATTGGAAATCGGTTTTTAGGGAATGGATGAGTGAGGGAAGGTGCATGGATGGATCTAGAGGTAGGATAGGGGTCTAAAAATGGTCTAAGGACTGGTGGATGGAGCGGTGAAGAGGTGTGGAAGGCTGACTTGGCTTGAAGAAGGCTAAGGCAATGATGAGCAAGAAGGTAGGGTTACGTGGACAAAAAGGATAGATGGGAGACGAGAAACTTAGCTAAGATACAGAACAGGTGGCTCAGATGATGCTTTGGGTAGATGAACGAATGAAGGGGGTGCCCTGCATGGTGTACTTCGATCAAATCAACAAAGGATTACAAATGATTAAATCTTGAACTAATCTAGTCTAACCATCAACAACATAATTGAACAACAGCTTTATTTGGGAAGAAAACCTTTTACATCAACTATGCAAAGAAACGTTTCAGATGTCCAAACCCATGACTAATCTCTGCTAATGGAAACAGTACACTAAGGATTGCATGGTCAAGCAAACTAGCGTTTTTGTTGAGGCAGCACTGTTTCCTCAATTCTAGCCCCTAATCCAATAAGGATGAGGTGAAACCGGGAGTGTGGTTGTCCCTTTTCTTGGAGGTTTTCTTGTTATTATCCTACCAAAGCACCTAAAGCAATGTCATTCATAAACAGTGATCTATTCAAGCAACATAACGAAATCTACATAACAGAAATATGTTCAAATGCATAAAGGAAAACAATGATACGTAAAGGAAAAGAAATAGTATAGAAAGGAGGCCCTAGGTTCTCAGGTTGGGCCCAAGCCTGAGAGATATGGCTCCTATGAAAAACTCAGATTTGATAGGAAACCAAACTGCTTCTCATTATCCAAAAATAATCATAAGAGTGATGCCAAAAATGGCTACAAAAGAACAAAATAGGACTGGCAACACTGAGGTGAAAAATACAAAATAGTTTCAAAAGTCCCTTACGAAGGTTGAGGCCTCAACATTTATACATCACGAGGGACCTAGCTGGCCTCCTCAATCTGTGGAACTCGGGTGTCAAACTGTGAGTTAAACAGTCCCTTCTAAATTATGCTTGGCTGCCTTCTAGATTCGGTTTTGGTGGTCTTTAGAGCTCGGAGTTGGGGGTGAAGATCCCAAGGAAGGGTTATTTAATGCCATAGACAACCCCCCTACGAATCCTCACCTCAGACTTGGCTGTCTTATAGCCCATGATTGCTTGACTTTGCTCCAATATGTGTCAAAAAACCTGAAATAAGCACGTGTTAACCACCTAGGAAAAGTAACTTCCCTTATTCTTACAAATGACATAAACATACTGAAAATAATGCATAAACTATAGAAAATGAAGGATTTGAACAAGGACTGAACAAGGATAATTAGGCCAAATGAGTCCAACAAGTTACCAATTTTGGGGCTCATCACCAAGTCACTCGTTTCTTGTATGCCACCACGTCACGCTTTGAAACGCAGGAAACCCATAAACGCAAGATGCAATAATGTATCTAAACACAGGAAACACATGTATCTAAACGCAGAGAATAATAAAGAATCACAGGTGAATAATAGACAAAGGGGAGTTTTGTATGCAGAGAGCAGTGTTTTGTATGCAGGTGGAGCAGCTACAGGAGCAGCCTTCAGGCCAGTGGAAGCGTCAGAGCGTGAGGTATGCCGGAATTTTCTATTGGGGAATTGTGCGTAGAGAATGCAGCTAAAATAACTCTGTTAAAACATTCAATGAAATGCAGTACTGACTGGCACAGAAAAGCCATAAAACAAGTGGCTCAAATTAATTATGCAAGGCAGGAATACGCCTGCTCTGATACCATGTTAAACACACATGGACAGCAAGAGAGATATGAAAGATAAAGCATGCAAGTACAATTTTTATTGACAAATGATATACATGTATAGTACATTATGTGACCATTGGGTTCCACATCCCAAAATCTCTTGGAATCCTTTTGTCCATTCGGCTTCCACACTAACCCATTGAGGATTAGGTGTCCAACAAGTTTGAAATTTATCATCATATGTTAACTAGAACTTGAAATTCTATTGGCTCTGAGGATCATGCTTTATGTGCATATAGAAACTTTATTGCAGAAATGATTGATGATCATGACATTGGATCACAAGAAACATGCCATATGTTGCTTAAGCTACCTCTTGTTGTTTGTAGTCAAAAATTTGTTTCCTTAAATGTTGGAAGAAAGTTTTTTAGGAAAATCTCAAGGGATGGCTTGCAATGTTCATTTGAGAATACTTTTGTTCAACATTATCAAAAGAGACCTTTTTTCCTTGAACATCTATCTTTGATAGAAATAGCAAGATCTTAGACATTTGATAGAAAGCATAAACAAGATCCATGGAAGCCTAGATATGTTCATGCTATTGTTTGTGTTTGGCCACGGTTTTATTCTATTCCTGGTGAGGCTTCAAAGGAATTTGAAACCTTTTACTAGACAGAATTTCTCTTGTGCAAACCATTTCGTGACATTCCTATAGAAATTGGCCTTTCAGCTAAAATTATTATTGAAAATTGGAAGAATTTTCAATATCAAGCATGGCATGTTGATCGAAATCCATCAATTATAGACAATATTGAAGATGAAGGAGCATCCTGAAGTATTGGAAGCATAATAGTAAGTGGGAACCTAGCCCTTTCATACATCCCTTAGCATGACTAGGGGAAATTGGAAAGAGGGGTATTGGGGCCCACGTGCCTTGGATGCGTGGAAGCTTGTATAACTAGGGTAGGCATCATGCGTGGGAGCTTGTATTAGGGTTTAAATCAATGGAAAGTGATACATCGGCTCTTTCCTTCTAAAAAGATCAAGAGTGATACATACAATGCAGGAAGATTCAGTGCATCATGGGCAAGCCAACAACTTTAAGTTGGATATTTTCCACTCTCGATTATCTGGCACCCATAGTTGACTGTTACGTATGCGATGTCACTAGGGGATAAACTCAACACTCGTTTCAAATTCAAGAAGAAAGTTGGCACCTACGGACTAAATGGGGAAGAAAGAATTGGTACTGATGCAAGAGATCCTCTAATTGTGAATTAGACACGCCAATTGGCTAAAATTTTGACTGTGACTATGGAACTCCCAGTGGATCACCCAATGGTGCTATGTGCAGGAGGAGATATACTCTCTCATGCACCACATGAAAGAACTTCAGCACGAAATACTCTCTCATGCACCACATGAAAGAACTTCAGCACGAAATATAGCAGCGTCAAGAGCAGTAACTCCTCTCCAGTAATTCAGTCAATAAAATAAATTTTGTAGATTGTGATTTGAATGTAATTCAGTCAATAAAGTAAATTTTGTAGCCTGTGATTTGAATGCAATTTTGCTACCTATTGATTAAGATGTGGTTCCCATGAAAGAGCACTCTTCTTACAAATATAGTTGATTATGGAGATAAATTTTGTCAATCTTAAGAATGTTATGAGAAATATATACGTAACAAATATACAATGTAATTATGCAATTATCTATTGGCGGCCGTTAAACTTAAATTCTAACCATAAGGTAGAAATTGCTCACATTAAAAAGCCTTTTGAAGATTTTTATAATAATGTTGAATCATAAATTTTCAATATAAAATATTGAATATATATATATATAGTGTAGATAACATTATTATCATTATATTTGCTACGGTTATATTAGCTTCCAGAATAAGGAACTAGATGTGTGGAAGTTAAATAAATTAAAAAGCTATGTATCCATACTGGACCACATCAACATGTTTTCGCTCGCAACGCTGTTGAAACTCAAGACTATCACAATAGATACCAAACATTTGGTTAAGTTATATAATTTGAACAGTTCAGAGGCCATTCACGGTCGTAGAAGGCATTGGATGAAATGAAAAAAGGAGAATTCAGGGTAGTAGAAGGCATTGGATGAAATTTATATTTCCACAACTTCCATTTACATTTGGTCTAGTTTTTAAAGTTAATGTCAATTACATAGCCTGAACCTGCATTTTTCTTCGTAATTAATCAATGAATAACTGTGTTAGTGTTAATTTCAATATTGTTTACTGGTTCTTATCGCATTTATGGGTCACTGCTGGACTTTTTGATGTATTGTTTGTGTTTTTTAATTCTGTAACGGGATGCCTACGCCATGTTACAGTTCACAGTCATCTTTAAATGTTTGAATGTGACACAGGGCGTGTTGTCTCTATCAAATTCTTGCATTCCTTTTACGTACATCTTTTCCAACAACAATTGCTGTTATCACAACTGTCCACTTTATTTAGCCTTAGTCTAACTAGACTGTGTTTTGTTTTTTGTTTTGAAAGTTATGGAAATATCTGTTATATTTTCAAAAAATCTGGCAGGGATTTTTGTAAATCAAAGTAAAAACTGTCAATCTTCATAAAATTTGGCAGGGATTTTTGTAAATCAAAGTAAAAACTGTCAATCTTCATAATTTTAGGTGTCTTGTAAGTTTTTGATTTTTGATGGTGTTGAATCCATTTCCACCATTAAAAACATGATTCAAACACTACTTTTACAAGATTTTTTGAAATTTTTTACCTAATTCAAGCCCATTTTACCAATCCAGACAATTCCTCATAAACCCATCCCTTAGTAAACCCATCCATTCATTTCTTGTCCAGTTGAAGATGGAGGACAGTAAGGTGATTCTCTATATTAATTGTCAATTTATCGCTTACAAAGTGTAATGATTAAGTTTCATAAAGATGGTGATGATGATGGGTTTTATTAACATCGGCTCATAAATAACTCTTAACCTTTTTCCATTAAAGGTTCTTCTGTCATGTTACTTTGTATATTAATTGTCAATTTAGCTTTTGCAAGTGTGATGATTAAGTTTCATAAAGATTGTGATGATGATGGGGGTGTTTATTAACATCAGCTCATAAATATCTCTTTTCCTTTTTCCTTTAAAGGTTCTTCTGTCATGTAACCATAAAATTCACTTGTTCAAGGTTGAACATATGAAACTTTTCTTGTTCAATAAGCTCATGTAACCTTTCAGTGATGTGATATATATCAGTTATGGGAAGGTGCAGAGTGTTTGTCATACAAAGAGAAGGTTCTCTATTCCAATTTGAATATGTAAATTTTGACTTTTATCTATTTTTAAATTCTGAATTCCAAACAATACCAAATAATTCGTACCTTTTTAATGATTGGAATGTAAGATTGGGATATATTCTGAATCTTGCAGGCTTTAATGATTCGAATGTAAAATTGTGATATATTCTGTCCTGGTCTAAAACAGATCCATGTAAACTTATGGTCAAAACCAACATTTATTTCTTATATGTTTGTGATCCCACAGAGAAATTTTTATATTTATAATAAAAGAGAATATAATAAATTACTAAAAATATGAATAAATTATAAAACGTTGAATTGTCTTTTAATATAAAATTGAAGTTATTTTTTATAAACATGTAATAATAATAATTGATTATTAGATAATTTAATTAGAGTTATGGATAATAATTATTAAAATGTTTTTAAATATTTTTATTTATTTAATTAAGAAATAGAGAATTTTGTGGTTATATATACTTTTTTATAATAATAGTTTTGATTCTACATTAAACAATAATTTTTCTTGTGTTAAGTAGTGGCTTTCCCTCTTAGAACTTTCTCACTATCAATAACTTTGACATGAAATCATGATCACAATAGATACAAATATGTTTTAGTGAAGGGGGGTTTGATAGGAAATCTTGATCACAATGGATACAAATATGTTTTAGTAAAGGGGGAGGGAAGAGGAAGGGTTTGGGAAATAGGTTCTCCATTTTAACCAAAGAGTTAAGAGGTGGTGTTGTCAAAGATTATAATACTCCCTTTATTTTTACAAATATCTCATCTTACTAGCTAGCTTGCTTTGCCTTTAAGCACTTAGTTTGTTTATCCATAGAGAGCTCATTATGAGTCACTCACAGCTTTGTCATTTTAAGTACATGTGGTTGGTGAAGAACACAATAATTGTCTTGATCAAATTTTAAAGAGTAATATTTTATTGTTAAGTACCTCCAAAACAAACAATTATTTGATTTGCAAGAACTCAAAATATTAAATAATATTATTTCATATAGTGTCAAAACTAAATATATTCTTAGGTGTTTTCAAACCAATGATTTTTTGGTTTGAAGGCACTAAAGAATAATAAATATAGATATCATTACCACATTGGGGTTTTGATCTCTCCTAATGTACTTTGGTGTTGATTATTCTCAACTTGGATGACCATATCCTCAACTTTCTCAACATCTGTGTATTCAATAGGGCAGGTGAGTAAGTAAGCTTATGGCATGTTGTAGTCATTACAACAACCCTCCTCAGTTCTACCTAGTGTATTGATCCCTGGAGGAATCAAGGGTCCTACCTAGTCAAATCAACCTTGAAGTTGCCTTATAAAGCTTAGCCAAAAATTGTAAGTTATGATCAACCTTTCAATGACTTGAGATAGTGAAGGAAGGTTTGTAGACCTAATTGAACCTTGATGCCTACTCCAAAAAAAATGAAGAGTTTTAATCCCATTCCAATGGTAGAGAATAAATTTCTTTTGATAACACTCGCTCTTACCTAATTTCTCTTATCCCTAGAAATAGAATATTATGTTATTATCGTAATATTATAAAAATAATAATAAGATTAAATGTATTATTATAACTAAGGCCTATGTCCTAGAGTCAAATATAGTTGTTTATAGCCGTTAGAGTCCTAGAGTCAAATATAGCTGTTTATAGCTGTTAGAGTCTCTGCTCAGTCTATTTAACTTGCTAGGCCAGATCTGTTTCTTCAACTTGTCCTGACGATGAACCACACTGGTGGGTTCGAAACGCGTCGACAATGATCTTTTTATGTGATTTATGCCGAAGCTCTTTTTACAAACCTTGAAGCTCTTTAACATATTGAGGTAACTCTTTGGGACAGGTTTTGACTTGAGTTTATTTGCAACTTTGAGCTTTCCTAAGGTAGTGTAATTCTACATTGGCCCTCTAGCTAGTGTTATAGCGTCCAAAAGGCCCTCATCTCAGTGTTATGGCCTTGCAACTCACCTTGTAATTTGGTTTTACATTATCCAACTTGTGTGTAACACCCTTATGGACCTTAAGACAACATTATAGCACCTTTCTAGGCCTTAAAATAGTCCCATACTCTCATGTAATACCTCCTCTTGAGACTCTCTCTCAAAAAAATTCTTGTAAAGGCTACTAAACACGCTCTTGAGCATTAGTACAACACCATATCACCCTATTGATCCTCAAGGGAGTGATATAGCCTCAAAAATTAACCTTTTGAGTCAATATTTATTCTCTCTTACTATAACACCCTAGTGAGCCTCTAGCCTGCACCATAGCCTCAAATTTTCTTCTTTCATCTCATCTTTTAGCCTCTTTCCTTCTTTGTAGCACATAATTGAGCCACAGAGGGATGTTATAGCATGTCAATGAGCCCTAGTTGAGTTGATATACATGCATATTGGTAGTCGCCCACTTATTCCACTTGGACCCCACCATTGTTTCATTTAGTTTCCTTAGTTGTAACACATTTTACTATTTTGGTAACTTTTCAGGTCTTAAACTTTTGTAGTTGTTTTGAAGCCCTAAACAACATATTTTTGGAAAATGGGAAAACCTATAACTTGCAGCAAGGGCTTGCAATCAAAAGTTGTAGTCCTTGGATATACCTTTTAAATGAGGTATTGTAGGCATCAAATGGAGATCGTATGCAAAAGTTACGACATCGAGAATTTGGTGTACTAACTAACCCCAATGAGACCCACAAACATTTGGCGCTTCATCTAGGTTTTTAGATGTTTAGGGTTTCCCCTTGTTTCTCAATAATAAAAACACCTACAAGCCTCATTGTAACATAGTTCAGAAGGCATGTAGTCATCAGATATATTCTCATAAATAAGATACCATTGTTCGATATAGTTTGTTTTCGTTCTGCATGTAAATAGTTTTCAATATTTGTTATTAATCAATTGAAGTTCAGTTTTCATTGTAGCTATGTGTTTATGTTATTAATTATTTCTATGTTTTTCTATGCATGTCCCTAACAAGGTTGGGGTATAAGGAGTCGGGACTTCAATTGCTTGAACCCTTGCAAGAACGTCCATGTCGACACAAACACCTCCCATGGGGTAAGAAAAGAAAGACGATGGAGTAGGAGATCCTATCTAATTAATGCTCAAAGAAGCCCTCAAGCAGTAAAGGAATGAGATGATGGCCAACTTTGCTCAGATCCTTTGGAGGATGTCAATAGGTGACACATCTTCATCCAACAATCACTTTGGAGGTGTCACCCCCTTCAAGGTACAACTTAACTTTGACATCCCTACATTTGAAGGTCAAATAGATGCAGATGTAATAGATAAATGGTTAAATCTGTTGGAAGGATATTTTTTTATTCATGATTTTTCTGATAGGGAAAATATTACTTTTGTGCTCCTCAAAGCCACCCCCTGCATCAAGGACTGGTGCGAAACCTACTATGAGTTAATAGAAAAAAATGAAACCTCACTATTTTCAGCCTGAATTTCTTTCAAGACATCGTCAGGGAACATTATTACCCTATCGAGAGCTATGAAGATAAGTACATAAATGGACCACATTGTTCTAGGGAAGGGACCAAGATGTGCCAGAGTTCACAAATATTTTTCATACCCTTCGCACAACATTGGGTATCAAGGATTCTAAGCAACATCTAGTACTCAAGTACCGTGGTTGTCTAGAAAAATACATCCAAGACAAGATGGAGTTCCTAGACATCTCCTTGCTTGGTGCCGCAAAAATTTAAACAGAAGAAACAAGACTTTAGATCTAAGAATCTGAAGCAAGGAAAAGGCACCCCCAAACCACAAATAAAAGGACAAATCCAAGGAAGGGTGAACCAGGACAACCCATCATAGCCACAAGCAAAGAATAGCACTATAGGGAAGTGGCATGAGTTCCATAAGATCCTTATTCACAACACAAGTGAGTGTCATGTCAAGCAGTCAATGGTGGCTGAACTGAAGGCTTTAGAGTCAGATGCATGTTCTGGCCCTAATTCATACCCCAACAAGGGGAATCACAAAGGGAAGAAAATTATTGATGAAAAGCCCAGCGCCACCATTGTCACCACCAAGATCGAGAAGATTGAGCTCGAAGAACTAGAGGAAGGGGAGCATCTCTTCCACTCACAGATGTGGGCAATGGGGTTGTTATTGTAACTCATTGTCAACAACAGGAGCCAAAATAACCTCATCTTAGTAGAATTCATTGAGAATTTAGGCCTAACGACCACACCACACCCACATCCATACACCATCAGGTGGCTTCACCAAGGACGAGATCTTTGCATCAACCAACAGTGTCACCTTCCCTACATCATCAAACCCTTCATGGATAAGGTATTGTGTGATGTTGTTATTCTTGAATTTTGTGATGTATTATTAGGCCAACCATACTTGTGGAAGTGTCATGATGTGTATGAGTCTAGGCCTCACACTGTTATTATTACTTTTGGCAATAAGTTATACATCATACCAGAGGTAGCCCTGCCTACTATCATCTATTTGATCTTTGCTAATAAATGTAGTAAGATCATCTCCAAGAGCAAGAAAATTATTTTCTTTCTGATTCACTCTCAAAGTAAGGGGAAGATCATGGCCATATCCATGGCCCCTGGGAATGGTTCCTCCATGTAGCAAAAGCAGGTCGATAAGTGATTTGAACTTAAACAGGAATGCAAAAAATACAGATATAACCATAAATACAGATATGCAGTAGAAATAACACTTCATTTCATTAATATGAAAGAACTGAAATATTCTTACAAACATAATGGAAATAAACTAGCTCGGGTGATGGTAGATTATCTCTAAGAAGAGAAGTGGTGGCTGCATGCCTCTGAACTATGTTACAATGAGGCTCGAAGGGCTATTTATTATTGAGAAACAATGGAAAACCCTAAAAATACAAAAACCTAACCCTAGGAGATGAAGCGCCAAAACTATGGTCCCCATTTGGGTAAATTGGTACATCAACTTCCCGGGGTCATAACATTGGCATACGATCTCCATTTGACATGCACAATACCTCGTTAGAAATATTTATCCAAGGAATACAATGTTCAGCTAAAAACATCAATTGAAGACTCGAGTTTGTCCATTTTCCCAAAAAACATGGTTTAGGGCCTCAAAATGGTCCAAAAGTTCACAACCCAAAAACTGCCAAAAATAGTAAATTGTTCTACAATTAAGAAAATTGAATAAATGAAAGAAATAGTGGTGGGGGTCCAAGTGGAATAGGTAGGTGGAAACCAATATCCACCTGGATCCGTCCTCCACCCTTAGGAAGTAATGGTCTCCATTGCGTTGTGTGTCCATGATCCAATCAGTTGTGGAATATTCCATGCAGTCTGGGTTTAAATCTATTGGTGTGAGTTGTTCTGCAATGTTAGCTGTGTGTAGTAATGATGGAAAGTATGGCCAAAGGCAGTCCACATTGAACACTGGGTGCATACCTAGGAATGGTGGAATTCTGAGCTCAAAATAATTATCCCCTACAACCATGGTGATGCTGTATGACCCATATCGGAGCAGTTGAAGCTTACGATGGGGCCCAAAGAGGTGCTCCTTCTATAAATGTAGCCAAACTTTGTCGCCCACCTGGAACTTGTGTGGCACCCGATGCTGATCATGTCACTTCTTGTACTTAGCATTGGATTTGTCCAATATGTCATGGACCTATTGGAAGATGTGCTAGATGTGCTCAATGAAGTTGTTAGCCTTGTCAACTTTGGACCAGACATGGGCCGAAGATGCCTAAGTAGTTGCAAATGGTATGGCCACATCAATGGGACATAATGTTTGCAATCCCAACTCCACCTAAAAGGGTTTGTGTCCAGTTAAGTTATGGAGAGCTCTGTTGTAGTTGTGCTAGACGTAGGGGAGTATTTCTTCCCATGTGTGTGGATGCTTCAAGTTATACATGCGTAGAATGTGTACGATCATCATTTTAACAACTTTTTTTTGTTCATTAGTTTGGGGGTGGAAATTCATGGACTCAGTGACCTTGCTATCCAGCATTGACTAGAGACTTGACCAAAATGAACTTAGGATCTTGTTGTCCCAATCTAAGATAATGGACTGTGGGATCCCAAAGTGTACCCATACTCGTTCAAAGAAGAGCTTACAAGTGGCTTCAATTGTGATACTCTTCTTGCAAGCCGCCAAAATGGCCATCTTAGAGAATTTGTCGACGACCATGAAAAAGTAGTTGTTGCCATGGAGATGGATTCCCAAGGTTGCCTAGGAGTAGGAAGAATAATATATAGGCCTTTCTTCTTGATGGTCGGTTTTGCAATGGCACAGGCAGTGTAGGATCTGATGTACTTCCCAACATCTTGTTGAAGGTTTGGCCAATAAAATTACTCCTGTACCACCGTTATTGTTTTCTCTACTCTAAAGTGTCTAGCAACCTGACTCTAGTGCACCTCCCAAATAATCTTGGCATGCTCACTTGACCGTACACAGAGGTTTCGTAGGTGACATAACAGTGTATCTTGGAGGTGAAAATTTGGAACTTTTTTTCCTTCTTGGAGTGTCTGGTGTGTGTTGCCAAATTTTGGATAACTCTTGTACATATGTGGCCACCCCGAAGTATCATGCCCACAAGAGTCGAGCATAGTGCTCAGTGCCATGACCGTCAGTCGACTAAGGCAGTCTGCAACATTATTGGTGTTACCCTTCTTGTACTTAATGTTCAAATGGAACTGTTGTAGGTATGTGGACCATTTGTTATGGCGATCATTCTGCAACTTCCCTTGTGTATGTATGAACTGCAAGGGTTGGTGTTCTATGTGGATGACATTTTCCTTCCCCATAATGTAATGCTTCCATTCTCATCAGGCCTGCACCATGGAATACATCTCTTTGTCATAGGTGGGATACTTCCAGACTGTGTCTAAAAGTGTCTCACTATGATATGCCATTGGATGTCTCAATCTCAAATTGTTGTTGCAGGTCTGGTAATGTGAGGACTGGTGCAAAGAAAAGGTGATGATTCAGCTTGGAAAACTCATTCTATTGGGAAGCGTACCAAAATAATTTTTGTTTAGCTCCACCCTTAGTGACTTGACTGAAAGGGCCAATTTATATGATAGAACCACAACATGAACCTGTGGTAAAAATTGACAAGACCTGGAAAGTTGTGAAGCTTCGTTAGAGTTGTTGGGGCTAGACAATCCTGAATGACTTTTAGCTCAATTGGGTCCACATGCACACCCCGCTCATTAATGATGTACCTGATCTATTGAACGTGGGTCATACCAAAAGTACATTTCTCTAAATTAGCACATAATCTTTGTTGTCGTAGAGTTTTGAGGACCTATCAAATATGGCAAAGGTGTTCTTCCCAACTTTGGCTAAAGATTAGGATGCCATCCAAATGCACCACCAAGAATGAGTTGGTGAAGGGTCGCAAGATGTCTTCCATCATCCTCATGAAGGTTTTGGGGGCATTCGTCAACTTGAAAGGCATGACCAATCATTTAAAAAGGCCCTCCTTGGATTTGAAGGAATTATTCCACACATCAAAGCATTCGATTGGTACCTAGTGATACCTAGACTTCAAGTCAATCTTGTTTAAATATTTGGCCCCCTTGAGCTAGTCTATAAGGTCATCAATCTATAGGATTGGATACCTATTCCGGACAGTGATCTTTTTTAGCGCCTAATAGTCAATACAGAGTCTCCAGGTCACATCCTTCTTCTGTACCAACACAATCGGGCTCCCACAAGGTGATGAACTTGGCTTGATGTTCCCTTTCTATAACAACTCCTAAGTCTTCCTCTTGATTTCATCGTTCTCCATAACAGAGCGTCAATTGATTGGTCCATTGGGCAGCGATGCACCTGGGGTCATGTCAATGGAGTTCTTGACCTGACAGTGTTGAGGTACCCCTATGGGTGAGGTGAAGATGTCCCATTACTCCTCCAACACCTTATCCATCTATTGTTGTTGTGTGGAGGATCCCTGTTTGGAGGTTTTGGCCATAATCTTCTTCTTTCCCTGAGGGAAAATCATAAGGAAAACAAATTTCTCAGTCTAGGAAATGATATTACAGCATTCCTTCGCAATGATCAAATAAGTGGTGGTAGGCAGCGCTACCTCCGATATCCTTTACAACTTATTTCTGAAAGTAATAATAACAGTGTGGGGCCTAGACTCATACATAGCATTTCGCTTCCAAAAGCAACATCACATAGTACCTCATATTACATCACAAACTTCAACAAGAGCAACATCACATGGTACCTCATCTACAAAGGGCTTGATGTTATAGGGAAGGTGACATTGCTGGCTGACGCAGAGATATCGCCCTTGGTGAAGCCACCCAATGGTGTATGGTAGTGGGTGTGTTGTGGTCGTTAGTCTGAGCCTCCTCATGACCTCTACTAAAATGAGGTTCTTTTAGCTCTCGTTGTCAACAATGAACTGCAGTCGAGAACCTTTCCCCCACATCTATGAGTGGAAGAGGCGCTCCCCCTCCTCTGAATATTCAGGCTCATTCTTTTGGATATTGGTGGTGGAAATGATGGAACTAGGCTTCACATTAATGATATGCTTCCCTTTTTCATCCCCTTGTCGGGTTCCAATTCACAGTTGAAACATGCATCTGATTCAGAAGCCTTCAACTCGGCCACTAGTGACTGCTTGGCCTAATAGTCACTTGTGTTGTGAGTGAGGATACTATGGAACTCACATCATTTCACCTTGTCCTTCTTTGTCTTCGCAATGTTGTTCTTTTCTTGCAGCGTCAATGGGTTGTCTTGGGTTGCCCCTCCTTGGCTTTTTCCTTTGTTTTGTGGCTTGGGGGCATCTTTCCCTTGCTTCAAATTCATGGATCCAAAGTATCACTTCTTCTGTTTAAATTTATGCTCGATCTTGACAGTGTATCAATAAGCAGCGCTAAGCAAGGACATGTTAAGGAATTCCATCTCATCTTGGATGTACTTGTGTAGAAAGTTGTGGAACTTGAGTACCAAATTCTGCTCAGAATCCTTGATACCCAACTTCTTGCAAAGGGTATGAAAAATGTTTGTGAACTTTGGCACATCTTGGTCCCTTCCCTGTCGCAATGTACTCCACTTTATGTATTTATCTTCATAGCTTCTGATAGGGTAATACTTCTCCTTGATGCCATATCGGAAATAATTCTAAGTGGATGTGACTAAGAATAGTTAGGGTTCACTCTCATCCCTCTTCTAGCAGTATGTTTCCCACAACTCCTTGATGTGGGAAACATAATCTTTTCCCGGTTGGAAAAATTATGAACTGAGAAATATCCTTCTAGCAAATTTAACCATTTATCTACCACATCCACATCTATTTGACCTTCAAATATGGTGATGTCAAAGTTAAATTATACCTTAAAGGGAGTGGCTCTCCCAGAGTGGCTATCTGAAGAAGATGTATTGCATGTGGGTAGTTGCTGAAGGATCTATGAAAATTTGTCCATCATCGCATTCCTTTGTCGCTCGAGGGCTTCTTCGAGCAATGTTTTGAAAGGATCTCCTGCTCCCTCGTCTTTCTTTTCTTCCTCCATGGGAGGTCTTCGGGGTTTTTGAGGCTGGTCTTGCAAGGGTTCAACCAATTCGAGCCCTAACTCCTTATAACCCGACCTCGTTAGGGACATCCAAAGAAAAACAGAGAAAGAGAAAATTTCTTTGATACCACTAATCCCACTAATACAAAATTAAATAGGAATGAAGAAAAATATAGATGTAACCACAAATACAGAGATGCGGTAGAAATAACACTTCATTTCATTAATATCAAAGAACTAAAATATACTTACAAACAAAATGGAAATAAACTAGCTCAGGCGATGGTAGCTTACCTCTGAGAAGAGATGTGGTGGCTATAAGCCTCTGAACCGTGTTACAATGAGCCTCGAAGACCTATTTATTATTGAGAAATAATGGAAACCCTGAACATCCAAAAACCTAATCCTAGGAGATGAAGCGCCAAAAATATGGGCCTCATTTGGGTAAATTGGTACATCAACTTCCTGGGGTTGTAGCTTTGTCATACGATCTTTGTTTGACATGCAATACCTTGTTATAAATATATATTTGAGAACTACTTATGTTTTCCCATTTTCCAAAAAAACGTTGTTTAGGGCATCGAAATGGCTTCAGATGTTCAAGACCCAAAAAACTACCAAAAGTAGTAAATTGTGCTATAATTAAGGAACTAAAAAAATGAAAGAAACAGTGGTGGGGGTTCAAGTGGAATAGGCGGGTGGCCACCAATATCCACCTGGATCAATAAGGTCATGGAAGAATACTATATCTTCTCCTCACCCACAAGGGTACACTTGTACTATCAGGGCAAGCATTTGATCGATCTAACTCCCAGAGCACCTCTACCCAATGGGTTGATATATCATTGCTCCATTCTGGAAAATGAAGAGATCAAGTGGAAAATCTAGGAGTTACTGCATAAAGGGCACATCTGACTAAGTTCCTCACCTTATGGGATTCTTATTGTACTTGTACATAAGAAGTATGGTACCTAGAGAATCTACATTGATTATCTGACACTAAACAAAATCATTGTCAGGAACAAGCATCCAATCCTATGGATTGATGACCTTATGGACCATCTCAAGGGGGCCAATTATTTCAGTAAGATTTATTTGAAGTCTGGTTATCAGCAAGTTCCAATAGAGCCACAGATGTATGGAAGACCGCCTTCAAATACAATGAGGGCCTTTTTGAATGGTTGGTCATGCCTTTTGGGTTGAAAAATGGACCTACAACTTTTATGAGGTTAATGGATGACGTCTTACAACCCTTCACCAACTAATTCGTGTTTGTATATCTAGACGACATCCTCATCTTCAACAAGAGCTGGGAAGAACACTTGCAACACATTTGGCAGGTCCTTCAAACCCTACAACATCACAAACTATGTGCCAACTTGGAGAAATTCGCCTTTGGCATGAGTCAGGTCCAATATCTAGGTTGCATCATAGATGATAAAGGCGTACATGTGGATCTGGCCAAGATCTAAGTCATTTTGGATTGGCCAAACCTGACTACTCTAACAAAGACTTGCAACATTTTGGGCCTTGCCAATTTTTATCGGAGGTTCATGTTGGGATTATCCCATATCACTTGGCCTTTGAGTTAGGTTACCAAGGGTAGTGAAAAAAAAAAAAATTATTGGTTTGAGCTCCAATAGAAGGAATTCATTGAGCTAAAGAACTACCTCTTCCCTACACCTGTACTCACATTTCCAGACCTACAATAACAATTTGAAATTGAGATAGATTCCTCTGACTATGTTATTAGTGTAGTTCTGACCCAGCAAGGGAATCTGGTGGCCTATCATAGTGAGACACTTTTTGATGCAATTTATAAGTATCCCACCTATGATAAATAGATGTATTATATCATGCAATCTTTCCTACAATGGAAACATTACATTTTTGGGAAGGAGACGGTCATCCACACAGATCACCGACCTCTTCATTTTATACAGACATAAGCCTAATTTGTAGAATGATCAACATCGTAAGTAGTTTACATATCTGCAACAATTCCACTTGAAAATTAAATACAAAAAGGGCAACTCTAATAATGTTGCATATTTCCTCAGTCATCCCCATTCATAGCACTGAATAATGTTCTCAAATCTTGTGGCCATGAGACCTTTGGATGGTCGCAATTGTATAAAAATGATCCAGAGTTCACCACCAGATACTAGAATCTAGTGGATGGCAAGAAAGTTCCAGATTTACACCGCCAACATGCATTATTATTCTACCTATGTCACCTTTATGTTCCCTCTAACAAGTCTGCCAAGCCGATTTGGGAGGCATGCTACAATCGGGTCACGGGACACTTTGGTGTGGAGAAAATTGCAGTTTTACTAAAGAAGTTATTATTGGCTAAAACTCTGATAGGATGTTGGAAAATATATCAAACCCTACATTTCCAGTGTCTTCGCCAAGACAACCATCAAGAAACTAGGCCTATGTACTCCTCTACCTACTCCCAGCCAACCCTGGGAATTCATCTCCATGGACTATATGTCTGGCCTCCCTTCTACAAAGCATGGTAATGACTATGTATTTGTGGTTGTGGAGAGATTTTTGAAGATGGTTATATTGGCAGCCTATAAGAAGAGTATCATAGCAAAGGACACTACCAAACTCTTCTTTGGACGAGTGTGGATAAATTTTGGGATCTTTCATACCATTATCTAAGATTGGGATAGAAGGTTTTTGAGCACATTTTGGTTGAGCCTCTAGACATTAATGGACACTAATCTTACCAAATCAACTTCATTTCATCCCCAGGCTGATGGCTAGAAAGAGGTTGTCAACAGGATGATAGTGCACATACTCTTCATGTACAACTCCAAGCATTCATGAACCTAGCATGAGATCATTCCCTATGTGCAACATAGTTATAATAGAGCTCTCCATAGCTCGACTAGCCATAGTCCCTTTCAAGTGGGTCTAGGATTTCAACCATTGTGTCTGACTATTGTTGTCATGCTTTGTACGACTACACAGTTTAAATCTGCACATGTACATTCTAAGGTTGATAAAGGAACCAATTTTATTGAACACATCCAACACATCCGCCAACAGGTTCACAACATCTTGGATAATTCTAATGCGAAATGCAAGAAGTGGAATGATCAACATCGATTGGCACATAAGTTTCAGGTGGGTGACAAATTATAGCTACATTTGCATAAATACCATCTTGTTGGAGCCCATCAGAAGCTTCAACCACTTCGATACAGACCTTACACCATCACCAAGGTTGTGGTAGATAATGATTTCAATCTCAACATTCCCCTATTCCTTTGCCCACACCCAGTGTTCAATGTGGACTACCTTCGACCATACTTTCCACCATTGTTAGACACCTCAGACATTCTTGAACAACTAACACCAATAGAGCTCAACCCATACTGCATGGAATATGCCACAGCTGATCAGATCATGGAAATAAATATTAAGGCCACTTTCTAATAGAATATCCAACAATATTAGGTTGTCAAATTTGGCCCAACTCTTACACCAAGGCAGGTGGCTCACCAATGATCAAGTTTATCAGAAATTTACACATCTCATGGAGGAACTCAACATAATGGGGACCATTGCTTCCTAAGTGGGAATGATTGATCCAAGTGGATATTGGTGGCCACCCTCCTATTCCACTTGGACCCCAATCATTGTTTCTTTCAATTTCCTTATTTGTAGCACAATTTACTATTTTTGGCAGTTTTTGGGTCCTGAATTTTTGGATCCGTTCTAAGGCCCTAAACAATGTTTTTTTGGAAAATGAGCAAAACCATAGCCTTTGGTAAGAGTTTTTAATTTAAAATTTTATTCCATGGATATATATTTCTAACGAGGTATCATACACATCAAACGGAGATCGTATGCCAAAATTACGAGCTCAGGAAGTTGGTGTACCAACTAACCCCAATAGGGCCAACAAACTTTTGGCACCTCATCTCATGGGGTAAGGTTTTTTTATGGTTATGGTTTTCCCTTGTTTCTCAATCATAAAAATCCCTGTGAGCCTCATTGTAACACACTTTAAAACGTGTGTATCCATCACATCTCTTCTCAAAGATAAACTACCATCGTTTGAGCTAGTTTATTTCCATTATGCATGTAAACAATTTTCAGTATTTGTTATGAATCAATTGAATTTTAGTTTTCAATATAGATGTGTGTTTTTGTTTAATTTTAGTTTCATCTTTTTTCGTACATAAATTTGGATCGAGAGCATTGCAACATTGTTGTAAAACTCATACAAGAAAAACAAAATATCACTTCAATCTTTTCTCTCGCTTTCAAGGATTTTTCTTGAGCTTTCTTAAGTCAATTTGAGTTAACAAAATGTAAAATTCAAGTTTAATAAAGAAATTACTTAAGTATTAATTCACAAATTATTGTGTATATTCCACTAGACAATTCATCACAATATATCAGATAAATTATACTTAAAATCCAAAATCTATGCTATGAGGGTTCATTTCCCTTTAGATTTCTAGATTTGTAAAGTATTGTTTATTGCATATGCATGTAAATTACAATTATCCAAAAAATAGAGAATAATGAAAGAAAGACCCGCAACCATAATTGACACAAGATATATCTAAGGAAACCTTTTTGGGAGAAAACCCAGCTAGAAGGTGAGGTCTCTCTGCTCTCTATCTCTAGATAGGAAATGGTTGCAAGCACAAAGAAGTAAGGCTTGTAGCCCGTGGGGTACTATAGTGGAAAAATACTCTCTATGTGCACTATCCCTATTTGTCATAGATACTTTTCTCATCTCTGGAACAAGATGCACTTGAAAATAATGGAACCCCTTTTCATCCTCGTGTCCTTGTTATAAACAACCTGATAGCCTATTAGTGGTTAGTTTTGACTCCTTTAATTCTTAAATAGAGTTACAATATGGACTTTTATAGAGTTTTCTTCATCATTATCATGTGTCTAGAAATTTTTCCATGACTAATGGAGGCTAATGTTACATTCTCTCAAATTATGGTGGCCAAAATAGGAAGGTTAACTTACAAGTGGCATAATTTTGGCATGCAGAGTTCAGTTGAGATGATTCTTGCATTGAAAATGGCAACAAGAAATGCTAAAAATAGCATTGCTATAAATAGAAGTTTAGGTACCAGTGTTGGACATAGCAACAAGGAATGAAAAATGGAAGTGCTAAAAATACATTGCTATAAATAGCATTTCGGGATACCTTCCTATTTTAGTTAGTCCCTGAACTAAAATAGAGAAGTAAAATTTGAATTTGATCTTAGCAGTTGTTTGTAAAATAATTAATTAATTCACTGTGAGTTAATTAGTTGTAGAAAATCAAACATGAAGTCTATGTGGGGACATGCAATATTTTCTCCATTAATTGAGGAATTTATCCATCAGTTAAAGAGATAAGGATGAGTTGTAATTAGTTACCTCAGTTAACTGAGTTAGGTCCAATTAGATTAGTTCCAACAGTTTGTGGAATTAATTGTGAGTTCAGTTAGTTAATGCTTGCATGCATGTAACTGTTTCTCTCCAGATAACTGGATATTCTCTCATAAATAACTCATGCATGTCAGTTCAGTCAGAGACTCAGTTGAGATCAGAGTAAGGGATAGTGTACTATCATTTGGAGGATTTTTCCTATATAGGAAACTCATCCATGTAGAAGGAATCATCTCCTTCAGGTTTGTACAATTATTTCTGAGCCAAGTTAGAAATCTGAGGTTGGAATTCACACAAGTGGAAGCACTGGACCCCAGGAAAAACTACGGAAGGAAATAGGAGGCTTGGAGCGCAGAGGAGAAGGTTTGTGAGAATCCTTTAACTGTCTATGAGCAGTAGTTTGATTGCAGAGAGAGCAAGATAGCTTGTGAGCTGATTCTTTTTGTAACTTGAACATATTTCCTCTTGTATGATAATATAGAGATTGGGGTTTTAGGCTGAGGCTTTCCCCGAGTTATTTCTTCTTTGTTATGTGTGATTGATTTCTCATTCTCAATTATATGTGTTCTCATTGATCTTGCTCAATTTGATTAAGCTTCCGCAAAGTTTGTTGTAGAAGTAGATCTTGTATTTTGCTTTAGTTTATTGCATAATTTGTTGATCTATAGTGGGAATTTCTACATGGTATTGGAGCCAAGTTGATCAAAGTGAAGAATAGTATACAAGAAGGGAGAAGTTCGAAGTTTGAAGTTCGTGAACTAGGCAGCTCAAATTATATGGCCTAGAAGGATTGCATGGAAGCAGTATTAAAGGATAACGGTCTAAAGGACTTCATTGATCAAGAAGTCCCCAAGCTGACTTATGCTACAGAATTGGCAGAATGGAAGAAATGTGTGGCTAGAGCAAGGGGAATCCTTCTGGAGGGAGTTTGAGACCACATAGTCTTGAGTCTCCATGGGAAGGAGACATCATTTTCAATGTGGAAAACATTGAAATATCTATATCAAAATAGTAGTGATTAGAGGAAGCTGGTACTAAAAGACAAGCTTTAGAAAATCAAGTGTGAAAAGGGTGACACAATATCTACATATCTGAATAAGCTCACCACCTGCAAGGATGAGCTTGGAACTGTAGGGATCACGACAACCAATGATGACATGGTGAGTCTTGCACTCCTCGGTCTTCCTAAGAGCTGGCATAGCTACCAAGACTCAGTTAATGGAAGAGAAAAACTGCCAAATTGGGAATGACTTTGGTCAAATCTGATGCAGGAGGAAATAATAATAAGAACCAAAGATGGTTCTTCATCCAATGAGGATGAAGAAAATTGTGCCTTAGCAAGTAAGGAAAAGAAAGGGAAGGAGAAGGATTCTCACCCCAAATCAAGTTCTTCCTATGGTGAGAAGAAGTTTGACAAATCGAAAGTGTGATGCTTTCATTATCATGAGGTGGGCCACTTTGCCACAAATTGTCCACTAAACAAATCCAATATGGGATCCAAGGAAGGATTTGAAGGTGAGGCATTGGCCTCACAGTTCGAGTTGGATATCACCCTCTTCGCATGCATGGTTTCATCCATGGTGAGATGTGGTTGGTTTTTTGATAGTGGAGCTTCTTTCCACATGACCGGCGACAAGAATTTTTTCAATACGTTGGAGGAGAAAGATCTCCAAATACTCATAGCGATGGGTAATGATGAAAAGTATAGTGTCTCAGGTGCAGGCACAGTTGTTCTTCAGAGGGAGCATGGAGATTGCATTACCTTGACCAATGTCGAGTATGTACCAGGATAGAGGAAAAATTTGGTGTCGATCACAATGTTGGAAGACAAAGGCTATGATGTAGTCTTCAATAAGGGAAAGGTTTTCCTTCGACACATCACCACTAGACAGGTGAAGCAGATCGGTTCACGAGTCAAGAACCTGTATGCTCTTGAGGTTCAAGATGTATGCAAAGCCTTGAGGAGCAAGGCAACTGATGGAGACTTGGTGGTTGAGAGGGAGAGTATATTACCCCTCAACATGTAGCACTAGAAGAAGTCTCATACAATTATGGAGGAGCCACAATTCGTGAAGCAGCTTCAGGAGGTTATGGATTAGCCACAACCGGAGAATCTGAGAGGAGATCGAGTGGAGGCATCCACTCATGTAGAGACCTCTAGTATGGGTAAATTTTGAGCCAAGTGGGTAGAGGGATCACATGCATCCATACCTCCATGTCGGAGGTGGGGCGATGTGGAGTGACAGTCCCAAGAAGGCTGAAATAGGGGGCAGGATCCTTGAGGTACCAAGCCTCTTTGATTATACCTTGCTACAGGAGCCCTGATGAGGAGTAGAAAGACTAGCTGAGTGGGTAGAGGCAGATGCGAATGGAATAGAAGAGAGAGCTACAGTGCAGGAATCCCAAGACAGTGCAAAGCTAGCAAGCTACAAAAATGTGAGAGGCATAGGAGTGTTGCATCAGTGCAAGATGGCATAGAGAGGTGTACAACGGTGCAAGATGCATGGAGTGTTGCAGCAGCTCAGAGTTCACAAAGGGAGCACTTGTCAGTGATAGAGGGAGCTTCAGCATCAGAGGGTGTTTCTAGCCCAACAGGGAGGTCAGTTGGGAGATTTTTTGTTTCTAGAGTTGCTGGAGCAACAACACTTGAGAGAAGTGTTGCATGTAGAACATTCCAAAGGTTCAGGATCGGGTTCAAGTTGAATGCCTTTCTTGTTGAGAAGAAGTGTAAAAATGGCAACAAGAAATGCTAAAAATAGAATTACTATAAATAACAATTCAGGTACCAATGTTGGACATAGCAACAAGGAATGAAAAATGGAAGTGCTAAAAATACCATTACTATAAATAGCATTTCAAGATACCTTCCTATTTTTAAAATTAGTCTTTGAACTAAAATAGAGAAAAATTCAAATTTGATCTTAGCAGTTGTTTGTAAAATAATTAATTAATTCACCATGAGTTAATTAATTGTAGAAAATCAAACATGAAATCTATGTGGGGACATGCAACATTTTCTCTATTAATTAAGGAATTTATCCATCAGTGAAAGAGATAAGGATGAGTTGTAATATGAGTTGTAATTAGTTAGCTCAATTAATTGATTTAAGTCTAGTTAGATTAGTTCCAACAATTTGTGGAATTAATTGTGAGTTCAGTTAGCTAATGCTTGCATGCATGTAACTGTTGCTCTCCAAATAACTGAATATTCTCTCATAAATAAATCAGGCATGTCAGTTCAGTCAGAGACCCAATTGAGATCAGAGGAAGGGACAGTGTACTATCATTTGGAGGATTTTTCCTATATAGGAAACTCATCCATGTAGAAGGAATCATCTCCTTCAGGATTGTGTAGTTATTTTTGAGCCAAGCACTACAACAAAACAGGCACTGTACGCCAAATTTAGCACCAGATGTTAGTGTATTTTTTCTCTCCATTGGGATGATCAGGTTGGCGCTAAATCTGGCTCTATTGTACAATTTTTAAAGCGTCCTTTTTTGCGCCGAATTTTGCATCTTTTTTTATGCCACATTTTGCATCATATTTTGCACCAAGATTTGCATTTGGTTTTACAACAGAGTTTGCTTCTAGTTTTGTGCCATTTTTTGCATCTATTTTTGCATTACTTTTTGTTTCCTATTTTGTGCCATTCTTTGCTTCTTTTTTTTGTGTCGTAATTTGCATCGAGTTTTACAACATCTTTTGCATCTGATTTAGTGTCTTTTTTGCATCGATTTTGTGCCAATTTTTGCATCTAGCCTTATGCCATTTTTTGCTTCTAATTTTTTACTTATTTTTACATCTATTTTTGCATCAATTTTTCTACCTTTTTTTACACCATTTTTTGCATCTAGTTTTGCACCACATGTTGAATCTAATTTGGTGCCAAATTTTTCATCCATTTTTTCACTATTTTTTCATCCACTTTTTCGTTTCATTTGTCTTCCTTTTTTGCATCCTATTTTGCACCTAATTTTGCATCATTTGTTGCATCCAATTTAACGTCATTTTTAACAACATTTCTTGCATCCAATTTTGCATCCTTTTGAGCATCTAAATTTTCACCCTATGTTGGACCATTTGTTACATCCACCTTTGAATCCCATTTTGTGTCTAATGTTACGTTCAATTTTGAGCCATTTTTTTCATCTATGTTTGCATTTGTTTTTGCACCAAGTTTTGAATCATTTGTTGCACCTCATTTTGCATCCAAATTTGAGCCATTTTTATGCCCATTTTCACACCATTTTTTCTACTTTTATGTCCAAATTTTTACCATTTTTTATGTCCAAATTTTCACCATTTTTTATGTCCAATTTTACACCCTTTTTGGTGTCTAATTTTGCATCCTTTTTGGCATCCAAATTTGCATCCTTTTTTCTACCACATTTTGTGTCCACATTTGCATCTCATTTTGCACCTAGATTTTAGTCTGAATTTTCATCTAGTTATCCATCATTTTTGGCATCCTTAGTTTCACGCTTTTTTAGTCCCATTTTGCTTCTTGTTTTGTGTCTTTTCTTACATCCTTTTTGCACCCAATTTTCATCCTAATTTTACACGATTATTTGCATCCTCATTTTGATCCCCATTTTTACATCCTTGTTTGCGCCCAATTTGATATCTTTTGTATGCCCTATTTTGTTCCCTTCTTTGTGTCTAGTTTTACACCCTTTTTTAATTCTACTTTAAAACCCTTTTTGTCTCATTGTTTGCATCTTGTTTTAATGGCTAGTTTAACATCCAATTCTACTCCCATTTTGCATCAATGGTTACATCCACTTTTGGCTTCTTGTTTAGAGTTTTACTTTTACTTCAATTTTAATAATTTTATTACACAGTGAAATATATTACAGTTTCTAAATATCATTTTGTTGTAGGATTTAATGCACTGTTAGATGAACATAAATCCCTCTCAATTTATCCCAGAAACCAAAGATAGACTGATTAAGAGAAAGGTTGTTCTAGGGCTCAAGATTCTTAGTAGATCAAGATGTAGAGTATAGATTAAGAAAAGAATAATGAATTCATGTGTGTCCTCGCATGTAGGTCTTGTTGGAGTTTTTAGTGTAGCTAGGAAGTGCTCCTAGATAGCTCCAAATCTTGGTCCTACACACAAGAGAGAGAACAAACAAAACTTCACAACATTATATCTTGATAATTGAAACTATCATAAACACATAAATATTACTGAATAAATAAATATAAACCAAAATCCCATGCATTCATTAGTTAAATAGGATAAGTAAAGAATGAACAACTCCTAGCTCCAAAACTCTCCCTCTCAATATAGATTTCAGCAACGTGACAATACATGAATTCACATCATCTCCTCAATGGCCAAGCCTCCAATATATAGGAAAGTGAAGGCTATGAAGATTTCGCAAACTCCTCATTATTTCAATTTTGGAAAAAACGTTTCGGTGAATAATGTTTCCTAATATAAAAATGGGATTTTCCACCTTTTAGATGCTTTTGTGCTTAGGAAAAAGCTTCCCCATTCTTTATGGCTTTTTCCCACTTTTGTATGCTTTTATTTTTTAGGAAAAATCTAAAGATGAGGATAAAGAGATCACATTCCACCATATGAATTTCCAAAAGTGAACAAGAGTGTCAAATTCTAGTTAACTCGAGCTTTTTTTCCTCCCATTAGAGGAATTTACATTTTAAAATGTTAACATTGAATTTCCATGTCATAATGTGTAAGCCAATCAAAATCCTTTAAAATTTAAAAGAGATATAGGTGTGACTATGTAGTGGATTTTTTTTAATAATATAACTTACCTAATTTATCTGCCCAAGTAACCCAAAACTATATTAAATATTAAAAATAAAATTAATATCTTAATCTATAAAAGTTAGAATATCTAGAATATTTTTAATGAAGGGTAAATCATGGTGTGTTAAATAAATAGCTTTAGATATAAAATCCTAAATCCTAAATTTAATTTAAATTTTAAATTTACTTTCTTAATTTAAATTTTATTAAATCTTGTATTGATAAATTAATTTAAATATAAAATACAAATATATGGTTATTTTGATAAAAGTACATTTATTTGAGTATCTTAAATTTATATCTTAAATTTTCCCTTTAAATTTAAATTTTCTTAAATTTTGTGTTAATAAATTAATTTCAATATAAAATACATGTAAATGGTTATTTTTTATAAAAGTGAGTTTATTTGGGTAATTTAAATTTAAATTTAAATTTCCTTGAAATTTTGAATTTGCTTTTTGAATTTAAATATTATTAAATCTTGTGCTAATATATTAATTTAAATTTAAAATACATATACAATTATTTTGATAAATGTGACATTTATTTGAGTAATTTTGGTAAAAGAATAATAAAAATGATATATTAAAAAATTGTCTACATGGCATTATTTTATTAGTTTCTTAATTTTTTCTTAGGTGGTTATTATTTTGGTAACAAAAGTTATATGAAGAGGACAACTTGTTATAGACTAGTATACCATGGTCCTCATGGTACATAACTTGTATTATAGGCTTATATAGTTTAGGAGAAAGGGGTATTTCAACCAACAACATAGTATTCTCCTCCAAGAAGATGAGTAGGTATTTTCATGTATAACACATTTAAGAATATATCACAATTCAAATTCATAACTTAGTATTTGTATACAAATTTAAGGGTAATTGACAACATTCATAAAAAATATAGCAATATCCTCATATATAACAATTCTCCATCAAAAAATCATTGACAAATTTCAATATACATATATTACTACTAAATCAACATTTATCAACATTATTCCAAGATAAATTCACAACATTACATCCAAAAATAGTAATGTCATCATACATAATCATTCTCCATAAAAAAACATTGACAGGTTTCAACACATATATAAAGTAACAAGATAATACTAATAATATCTTCATCATCCTTAGTCAAGTCAACTAATATTCAAATGTGTGATTATCATATCAAAATATTTCATGAACACCATTATTCTAAGGTAAATTCATAGCATCCATCAAAAGATAGTAATATCATCATACGCAATAATTCTCCATCAAAATAATGTTGATAATTTTCAATATATACATAAAAGAACAAGATAAAAATGATAATATCATCATCATATTTAATCAAATCAACTAAAACTTAATTTAAGATTACCAAATATAAATGTTTCATAGATATCATTATGCTAAGGTAAATTCACAACATCCATAAAAAAAATCGGAATCTCATCATACACAATAATTCTTCATAAAAAAATTGTAAACAATTTTCAACATATTCACAAGGTAACAAGATAGTATCGATAGTATCATCATCATTATTCAAATAAACTAAAATTCAAATGTATGATTACCATATTAATAAATCCAACTAAATATAAAAAATAATGCATGGCTAGCTAGCACCACGAAAATCATCGCCAAGCTCATCCTCATGATCATTTCCATGATCATCATCCTAACCATCCTGATAATATCATCCACATAATCATCACCAATACCATCGCCATCCTCATCATCATCATCATCTCTGATATATGATGTAATCTAAACATAGTCTATATCATCATCTTCGTGGTCATTACCTATAGCATTCTGGAAAAAAAAAATATTACATGTTAGTACTAATTTTATAGCAAAATGCATATTTTTATTACAATGCTAACAATAAAATGAGCTAGGACATAATAACATTTAATAGTACTAAAAATAAAATGAAAATATGGCTTAAGATATATTGGAGATCCAACTAAGATTACACTTGTAATTCACACTAAGTAGTAGAATCATTTTTTAATCCATATGAAGTAGCTACCCATTTGTTCTTCATATCATATTGTGAATGTTTCTTATGATTTCCATGCAGAATTGGTAAATTAATATTTACTGGAAACTTTATTTCAAATTATAATTGTTATTCAGATTAGAAATAGAAGAAATTTTAACAAAAAAAGAATGTCACATGAAAAAGTAAATTGTTTTTAATGAAAAATAAGTCACATACAATATGAATGTCACATGAAATATTGAGTTGTTTTTCATGCATGTACTTTTCTCTATAATAAGATGGATCCTAATGTTCTTTCAAGAACAAATACTCACAAATAATTACTTCATTTTATCCATTATCACACTTAATTCATTATACCTAGTGACGAAAATGATTCCATTCAAATTGCTTTGAACTCTCTAAATATAATGTAAAATAGAAAACTCCACGATCACGACTGCAACCCCCTCCCTTGCCTCGTCCACCATCAGAGACAATGAACTTGGAGTTATGACCACGATAGCAACCCCTCCCTTGCCTTGTGTCCACCATTAGAGGCATTGAACTAGGAATTAAGAGTACTCATGTTTTCTTTGCTCTAATTAATATCTAAGGAATCAAAACTTGATCAATATATCAAGGAATAGATATATCATAAGAGAATCTCAATAGGCTTTTCTAAAAGAGTGTGAAATAACACTTATCTCTGCTCTATGAAATAACTCAAGTGAGTGGAATGAATGGGGGAAACACTTACCAAGGAAAGGAATATTTTTGGTCTGTCCTTATGTCTATTATTATTTTTGCTTCTTAGAATGAAGGGAAGTGTTTAAAAAAATTCAAAAAAATATTTTAAATTAAAAACAAATATTTTCTTAAGTTTGGTATTTTTTGTTAATATATACTTAGTATGGTATTCTTTTATTTTCTAAAAAAAAATATTTAGTCTCTCATTTTTGTTATAGCAAAAAGTATATTTTATTTTTATAAATATAGATTTTAAACATCCATTCATGCTAAATTTGTGATTTTATGATATAATTTTAAATTATATATAAAAAAATTAACTTAATGCCATGTGTTGTGTCACTGAGATGGGTATTATACATCTCTTCCTTTCTAAGTTATAGAATGTGCTTGGGTTTTCTTAATGCAATAAAATTTATTCTTCTCTTCATTATATCTTGAAATGTTCAACTTGCACCTAATAAAACAATAAAGCTAAAATAGGTTTGCCTTTGTCCTTTGTAGATTTCTTTCCCCATTAATCCCTATCTTAATAGATTAATTGTCTTACGGTGACCTTGAGTGGCCACTCCCATTAGTTGCATGATTTTTAGTTTTATGTTAGTGACATTTCTTAGGATTGATAACATGTTATTTAATTTATGAAAATGTGTTATTTTCCATATTATTTTTAAATATTAATATTAAATATGTTGGTTTTGAACATGGTTTAGCAAAAAGTTCCCAAAAGGTTTATAGATTGTAATTTTAAAATGTAATGGACTTCATTGCTTGATGAAATTGTTTTGGATATTTTTTTTTAAAGATTCATTGATGATGAATTTTTTATGGATTTTTTTTAGGTAATAATTAACTTGTATGTGATAAGTCAAAGTCCCTCTTTTTGAGATTTTCATTGGTTAATTTCCTTAGGTATCAAGTTCACCATTCAGTCCCAAGTTAAGGAAATATAGGAGTCATGAAGTGGCATTGTCCAATAACTTAAATATTGGAACATGTTTTTTTAAGTCACATTATACTTCCTTTCTATGTAAATTCTCCATGAAAATAGTCTCATGGAACATGAGGGACCTCAATAGCAAAGGAAAACAAATACTCCAATTTTTTTTTTTTTTAATGCAAAGCACTCATCAATAATGTTGATATAAGAAATAAAAATATTAAGTGAGGTTCTACCTCATATAATTAGAAGATAGGGGAGGAATTTCCAAGTAGTAGTGATTGATGACTAGATATGCTTGGGTGGAATGGCTATTATTTGGAATGTTCAAGACATCAAGGTTACCAATATGTTTACCTCTTTTCGCATTATGAAAACATAATTTTAGTTAATTGACATCAAGGACTACTACCATGTATCCAATGTCTATGACTCCAATATTGTAAATGGAAAACCTCTATTTCTCAATTCTATTTCCAGCACAAGTAATTTATACTCCCCATTTCTGTGGATTATTGGGAGTGACTTCAATATTATCAAGTGTCTCGAGGAATAGAAAGGATGAATCACAATGTTTACCAAGAGATTTTGTAACATATACCATCAAGGCCCTAAAGTAGTATCCATTAAAGTTCTCAAGCAATGAGTCTCCAACCCACACATGTGGATCAATGACATGTAATACATGTGTGTTTGGTGACTAACTTAATACACTATTCTAATAACTCCACAAACTTAAGCATTTCACTCCGTCACATGATTGACTGTAGTGTGACATAAGTAAACCAAGAGTAGACATGAAACCCTTAGGGAAGAAAAATTCCCTAGATCCTCAATTAGGTGCTTAAAGGATGAAGTGAAAATGAAAGGGGAAAATATGACTTCATGATTTAACAATCACAAACATGTGATCAAGTGTGACTAGGAGTGTATATATTCATATGTTTTCCAAAGAGGGTGTG
>APFE030909515.1:0-21115 GCA_000404065.3 Pinus taeda | reverse complement strand
TTTTTTTTTTTTTTGTGTGTTTCAGCTAGTGTATCAATTTTTTTTTATGAAACGTTTTGTTTTTTTTTTTATTACACAAGGATTTAAAAAAAAATTCGATTTAGTGTAGTTTTATTTTTTTATTTTTTATGATAAGTGTGTATGTTAGGCTTTGATTTTGGGCATAAACGATTGTAGCTTTGTTTTATTTTTATTTTTTTTACTCTAATAAATTAAAAATTCGATTTTCAGGTTTAGTTTAGTTTTTTTTTCCTTTTTTCAAATCTCATAAAAAAAAAAAGAGTTTCCTTTCCAATTCCTTTTTTTTGCATTTGAGTTTAGGATTTTATAATTTTTGTTAAATCAAGATTTAATTAGACTTTGATTTTACTAAGTTAGACTTTAGCTTTTTTAATTTTAGTATTTTAAATTTTTTTTTTTCATAGAGTGAAAGGTCGTTCTTTTTAGACTTTAGTTAGGATTTTAGTTTTATTTAATTTTTAGATTTAAGTTTTGTTTAATTTTTAGATTCAAAGTTTTATTTTAGGGTTTTAGATTAGATTTTAATTTAAGATTTCAATTTCGTTCTATTTTGATATTTTAGCTTTATTAAAAAAAAGAAAATTCCAAAAAGCATAAAAAATAAGTTTTAGAATTTTTATTTTTTTCTATAGTTTTGATTTTTAAGATTTAAGTTTCATCTATTTAAACTTTAGCTTTTGTTTGGCCCAATTTTGTTTGAAAATATAGAAATACAAAAAATTTGGAAATATTTTGCCGTCTTCGCTCAAGGATTTGTCATATTTGCGAAATATCTTTTCCGCGGAAACTAAAATTTTGATGTGGGATTAATTATTATCATTTCTTTATGTGGTTAAACATGCTTAAATATTCATTTGAATATTAGCTACATGAATGTGATTTCTGGTTAGCATTTTACATGGTTGTTTAAAGCATTTATCTTCCGAAATTTTAATTGCTGGAGTATTTTTTTTTTTTTGACGATAACGGTTATGATATTATAGGCGGTAAAACAGCTACCGCGGCTTTACAAGTCTATGGAGAAAAATTCAGCTCCAATTTAAGAAAATGGGAGTACAGCTCCAATCCGGGATTATGACCAGGATATTTAGATGATAAGATAGATTCTTCTGCGTGATGATGGCGAGGTTGGGCTCTTTCAGCAAAACTTCCAGCGGATCATATGAAGATTGAATGTCGGATGGCGTTTCTAGAGGACAGCCTGCGATTTTGAACTGGCCCGATCCAGCAGACAGGTTGGGGACCTCAAGAAGGACCGCAAGTGATATGCCTCCAGGGAAAGGGAGAGCGTAAATGCCAGGTCTCGAGAAAGACAAAGTAAGATCCATCCATCAAAAAAACTCCAGCATTGAACTCGGCTCTGATCTGAGCCCATTCTCAAAAATAAGAACCCTGACATTTTGTTTTCCCCTGTTTTCAGTGCTTCCAGTCTTTATCTCGGCGCTATGGGACTGTATTTTATGACTGGACCCTTCTAAATCTGAATCACTGATATCTTGAATTTATCTATGCTCAGACAGGATCAATGGAGGGAAAATAACCTGCAGTCCCAGGAAACATAGAAAGAGAAGAGTGAAGGCAATGACTCAGGCCAACCAACGATTTCTTGACAACAGAGCGTAGATACTACCCCTTTTATCAGCTTCAGAAAACAGAGGCAACTTCATTCGAGACAGAGAGAGCGACCTGGATATAGATTTGTTTAACAGAGGTTCCTCTTTCAAATTAGGAGAGGAGGGCGTTCAGGAGAATTATGGGATTGTACAAGGCGATTCTGCAGAGTTGATAACCAGGGATCTGCGAGAGCAGAGGACACCAAGATTGGCTTCCTGATCAGCTAGGGAGTTGAGGTTTCTTAAAATGTGATAGAAAGTTATTTTGGTGAATTTAGGGAGCAGAAGCTGGATTTTTCTAATGACAGAGGCTAGCTGAATCTGGTGAGGTTTCTTAGAATGAAGCATGGCCTGTATAATGATTCTTGAGTCTCCGAAGACTACAAGAGAGGAAATGTTTCTTTTGATTGCCTGGTTCAGCCCTTGCCATAGAGCCAGGGCCTCCGCTCTGTTGTTAGATTCAATTCCTAGACCCCAATGGAATCTCATTTCCAGCAAACCACCAGGACTCAAAAGAATTCCCCCACTGCCGGCGACCCCAGGGTTTCCCTTAGAAGCCCCATCGAAGAATAGGCAATGCTCTTCCAAGGCCGATCTCCATTTGACAAATTCTTGCTCTTCCAGCCTGATCTCCCATTTGGAAGAGACGGGGACAGATTGATGTGGCCTTTCCTTTAGCTTTGGGACTAGTTTGTTAAACCAGCTGTCTTCTTCTTTGAGTAATCTTGCTTCATTCCTTATTGTAGCGCTGGCTTCTAGAGCCTCTCCCAGCAGACCTTTTATTTTAGAGATAACTTTTATTGTAGAGCAACTTTCTTCTCGAAAAATTCTATTGTTTCTTTCTAACCATAATTTCCAACAGATGAACTTGGGGATCCACATCCAGCTAGTTTTGAGAAGACCTTTGTTTTTAAGACAGAAGGGAGATAAACTGGCCCAATTTCTGAACAAAGCAGGGATGTTGTCAGGGAGATCGAGGATAGACGGATCTAACAGCAGCACCCCCCTCCAGACTTCTTTGGCAAAGGGACATTGCAGCAACAGGTGATTGGAAGTTTCTTCATCAGATTTGCAGAGAGGACATCTAGAGGGTCCTTCCATTCCTCTTCTTCTCAAGTTATCGCTGGTGAGGATGCTATAATGTGCTACGGTCCAACAAAAGAAGTCTATTTTAGGGAGGGCTGGATAGTCCCAAATAAATTTCCATTTGGCCGGATTTGGAGGGACATGGGGAGTTGCCATAATTCTTTTGTAACCTTCAGCAACAGTGTATTGACCTGATATGGACCCCCAGCATCTTTTGTCTTTTGCGTTGGCTTTTGATGGAGATTTCCCTTGAAGAAAATCTAGAAGTAATGAGGCTTCCCCCTGCAGCAGTATGGGAACTTCCCCTAGATTCCACCCATCCCAGGATCTGTCAGGAGCTTCTTTCCAATTCGAAATGTCCCACAGAGAATGCAGATTGCGAGACTGAAGCCATTCTTTAATATTTGTAAGACCATTCACTAGCTTCATAGGTTGGTCGCCCAAGAACGAATCCTCCCACATGTTGATTTTCCTTCCATTGCCAGGGATCCAATATAGGTGTTGGCTGAATTGCTCCCTTGCAGCATTGCAGAGATTGAAGATTGGAGAACCTTTTAGTGTTCTTGGAGGATTATCCAGGCATCTCAGCCGCTGCCCTTGGAAGTATTTCTTCCAAATTACTCTTTTACTCCAGCTAATTTTCCCAGAAACTAAATTCCAGAGAATCTTGGCTCCCAAAGCAGAATTTTGAGCAGCCAGGTTGCGGATCTGGAGGCCTCCTTCCAAAAATGGACTTTTGAGAATTTCCCAGCTTACTAAATGGATTCTTCTGTCGTTGTTATTACCACCTTCCCACAGAAATCTTTTCAACAGGCTATCTAACTTGCTAAGAAAGGTTTTTGGGGCCAATAGGATGGAGTTTTGGAATAGGGGCATGCTTATTAGGACCGATTTCATGAGGATGAGCTTACCTGCATTATTCAACCATGAGGAACCCCAGGCCTGGATTCTGTTCTTTATTTTGTCAAGCAGCGACATCCAGTGGGCAACTTTAGGCTTGGATTTGTAGATTGGAATTCCGAGATATTTGAATGATTCCCAATTTCGGTTTCCTTCCATTTCTAAAAGTCTGGCAATGTCAGACATTTCTTTAGTTGTGCAGTTCCAGCCATAGATGGAGCATTTTCTATAATTGATTTTGCTGCCCGAGATCAACCTGTAAATGTCCAGTTCCCTCTTGAAATGTCTGGCAGAATGCAAACTTGCTCCTCCAAGCAACAGAGTATCGTCAGCGAATTGGGCATGATTTATATCTTTCACCTTGCGGGAGGCTTTAAGGCCCGGAAGCGATTGGATTTGTTGGTTGTGATCTAGTTGGAAGCTTAACACCGAGGCTTGGATAGCATAAAGAAGAGGGGACAGAGGGCATCCCTGTCTCAGGCCCCTGGAAGCTTGGAAGAATTCAGTGGATCGGCTGTTGACCAAGGGCGCTATCCACGGCGAGGCGATACAGGCTTTCACCCATTTGATGAATTTTGTTGAAAAGCCTAGCTTTCCCATCACAGCGAACAAAAATTCATGCCTAACCCTGTCAAACGCATTAGCCAAGTCGAGCTTAATCACCATGCCTTTCTCCTTTCTTTGGCAGCTAGAGTGGACGGCTTCTTGGACCAGCACAATATTATCTAAAATCTTTCTGCCTTTAATAAAACCTCCTTGGTTTTCCGGAATGATTTCTGGCAAGATGTTTTTCAACCTGTTGGCTATTATTTTGGAGACCAATTTATAACTGGAATTACATAGAGATATTGGCCTAAACCTGCTAAAATCAGAGGCGCCTTTCTCTTTTGGAATAAGAGCTAGGAAGGCTGAGTTGATGCCTCCACCTATCTTTGCACAGTTCTGGGATTTTCTGACCATCCTCAGAAGATCTTTATTGATTGTTGACCAGCAAGTCAGAAAGAATCTGACAGAGAACCCATCTGGCCCCGGGGCTTTATCGGGCTCCATATTTTCCAGCGCCTCCTCAAGCTCTTCCATACTAATTGGGGCTGTCAGCTTATCGTTGTCCGGATCCTTGACACAATTAGGAATTAAATTGAACGGGTAAGAATGAGGATCAATATCAGGGTCTTCCGGAGCCGAATACAGGTCTTGGAAGAAGGAGTATGCAGCTTTCTTAATGCCTTCGAAATCCTTGATCACTGTGTTTTGGTAATGGATTTCTGAAACTGCTTTGAAGTTCTTCCGGGCTTCCGCTTGTTTATGAAAGAAACTGGTGTTCTTGTCTCCTGATTTCAACCAGAGCGTCCTAGACTTTTGCCGCCAATACTCTTCCTCCTCTCTACTAGCTCTATGAACCTCTTTTTGAAGCTCAATTTCTTTTAGGATCATGCCTTGAGAAACCGGGATTTGCTCCATTTCTGATTGATGAGCAGCAAGCCTGTTAGTATTTTCTTGTCTTTTTGATGTGGGGGTTTGAAGTCTTTTAGCCCAGACTTTTAGATTTCTCTTTAGTATTCTGATTTTCTCTTCCCACACAAAGAAAGGAGAGCCATGAATAGGCCTATTCCAAGAATCGGAGACCACCTCTTGAAAGCCGTCTTGCTGGATCCACAAAGGGCTGAACCGGAAAGGGATGGGGCCTAGGTTGTTGTCAAGAGAAAGCTCGAGAAGGATTGGTTTATGATCAGAGGTGAGGTTTGGGAGAATTTTAGAGGATGCCATAAGACCGCTGGTAAGGAAGGAAGAATGGACAAGAAATCTGTCCAAACGGGCAGCAATATGATTAGGGCCAACTCTTTTATTGGACCAAGTGTATTTTCCTGTAGAAGGTTTAATATCCTCCAGGTCCCAGCCCAGCATTATGTCTTCAACCCATTCTCTGGCAGGACCCCTGACAATGGAGCCTCCCTTTTTCTCATCAACATCAAGGGTGACATTAAGGTCACCTGCTATTATAATATTCTCAGGGTTTTGCTCTAAAAGGAATGTATGAAGCGAGTTCCAGCAGATTTTTTTTTCATTTGGTAAAACTGGAGCATAAACATTAAACATACTTACTTGTTGACCGGAACTCTTGTGAAGGAGCTGAGTGAAGAGCCAGTGAGGGCTGCTTTTTTCTTGAATAAAGTCATATATGGTGCTGTTCCAGAAAGTGGCTATTCCACCAGAGGCACCTCTTGCACTGATCGCTTTCCCCGGGCCTTTATTCCAAAAAATTTTCCTAGATTTGAGGATGGAGAGATCCTCCAGCTTTGTCTCCTGGATGAGTAGGATTTCAGGCGAATAAATTCTCACTAAATCTTTCAGGGCTTCCTCTTTCGGTTTGCTGCCTAATCCTCTACAGTTCCAGGAGACGTATTTCATTATTTACTTTTGTGGGGAGAGAGAGCTCCCATTGGAGCCTTGTTGCTTTTGCGTCCAGATCTGGTATTCATCATTGATTTGAGAGTTTTTTGGGATCCCTGGAGGACATCTTTGTAAGTCTCTTCCTCCCTCTGTTTCTTCTTGGATTTCCGCCCTCTCGTCGTTTTTATTGGAGTGGCCAGCGAATTGTCAGATTCAGAATCTCTCTCTTCTGACTCGCCTTCGGATTCTGAGCCCAGGCTGATGTGGTCATCATTGCCTTCGTTTCCTTTCTGATACTTCTCTGGATTGGGATCTGTTGATTCTGTTGCATTGGTTTTTCCTTGGTTCTCCATATTTCCTACTTCTTCTTGGTTTTCCTTTTCACCCATCTTTTCTCCAGATGTAGATCCGACTTTGGCAGCACCAACTCTTGAGTTGAGGTGAGGATTTCCCAATGGGGCGGTAGATTTCTGTCCAGGGGGTTTTGGAATAGCTTTTCCTTTTCTGATTTCTTTCCATCCTTCTTCTTCGACTGTATTTCGTGCTGGGGCTTTTGGACAGTTCCTCTGAAAGTGTCCATGTTCATGACAAGTTCGGCATTTAAAAGGCAGTTGCTCGTAGTCTACCTTCTGGAAGTGCTGCCATTCTCCAACTTTGAGTTTGATCGCTTCTGGTAACCCGGCTTCCAGATCTACTTCTACGCAGATCCTAGCACAGGTATATTGACCCTTATGATCAGCTTTGTCAATAAATCGACCTAGCCCGTTGCCGATCTTCTGCAGAGATTGAAAGCTCCAACAGTGAAGTGGGAGATTGGGTAAACGAACCTAGACCGGCGCCTCCTTAGGGACGTCAACTGATGGATCAAAGTCAGGATTCCATTTATTGAGATATAAACCCTGGTTTCCCATAAAATATGGCCCGTTCCTAAAAACCAAGTCGCGATCTTCCTTGGTGGTAAATTCAAAAATGAAATAACCTCGCCCTACAACATAACAAATCACATTATTTTCCAGCTGCGGTCTCCAGTTTCGTTGGATCCAATCGTCCGTGGTTTTGGTGGACGGCCAGCGGCCCATAAACTGCCCAACCAGGCCTCTGTCAGACAGCGCAAGAGCTATCTTGATCGATTGTTCCTCAGGGAGTGCGATCTCTGGAATTTCGTCGAGCTTTTTGATGAATTTTGGAATTTCAGGGTGCTGAAGTTGCTTCCCTTTTTGAGTCAACAGATTTCTGAAAGCCTCTGCAGAGGATTGAGGAGGGGTGGGAGCAGACACCCCACCCCCGGGACCGCTCATGGCAACGACCAGGGATTAAAGACCGACCTTCAGGAGTAGCTGCGCGCGATTCTACTCGGCCTCGACCTGCAGCCCGCGTTTTTCGATTATTAATTGCTGGAGTATTGTTAAGCCATTGAACGTTTATTGATTGTCTCACATTTGGTAAAAGTTAATCTTTGTTTGTGTTATTTGATGGTAAGCGATTGTTAATAAGTTTATATTTCTGCACCATTTGATAAATAATCGTTTAATCTTTTATTTCATAAGATACTTGTCTATTAACTCAATAAAATCAATTTAGTGCTTGTTTCCTCTCGTGTCTCCCAACCCAACTGGTCCCCAGTTGGTCATCCATTATCCCATAGGGTCTACCCCCCTTAGCCGCGGGAGATAGGCTTAAATGGAGAGATCGGGGATCAGGGTAATGGCCCCCAGTCTGAGCGTTGTCATGACAATCTGTGCAACAACATTTTTTGGTGCCGTTTCTGGGGACATAATTTTTCAGTCCTTGGTCCTTTCATTTCAAGCTTTTCCGCGTTTCAATTCCTATTTGGGTGGCGACTCCACTTCATATATTATATACAAGAGTGTATACTAGAAGACATCCAAGCAGTCTGTGTAATCCTACTCCTGATCCTGAAAGGACCCTCAGGGTACGATTACACAAACTCTCTTCTCGTACACTTCTTGTTAACCTCGGACAAGAAGCCCTCTCTGATATCCATTTGCTTTTTACTAGTCCAGTTGGGCATGACATCATGGATATGTATGCCCCTTGCAATTTTTCTAACATTTTAGGGTATCCCAATGCTCTTCCAACACTTGGGATAGATAAGTTGCCTAGCTTTCAGGGAGATAATGCGATTAGTGCTAATTCGCATATGAGAGATTTTAGTATATGGATAGCTAAGTACGCAAGGTCTCTTGATTTCAATCATGAGGATGTTAGAATGACTCTTTTTATTTTAACCTTGGGGGCGATGCTCATGAATGGTTTACTGAAAAGCCTCAGAATTCATTTGATTCCTTACAGTCAATCATTGATGCCTTTAAAGAGAAGTATGGAGATAAGAAAGAGGGAAGACACTGTTAGAGAATTACCTCAAGACTATAAACCTACTGAAAAATCTCTTCGAGACTTTTACATTGATGCCTTTAGTCCTGAGCCATCTTATGAATTAAGGCATGCTAGACTTAATGATTATAGAGATTGCCAGACCTTAGCTATAGAGCTTGAAAAGGACAAGGCAGCATCTGGGAAGTCTGAGATCCCAGGTTTCGATAGGGCTGCTACGAAACTAAAAGAACCTAAAGGAAAAGCAGTTCAAGACCCTGAAAGTGAACTTGTTCTCAAATTGCTTCAAAAGATTGAAACCATGGAAATTAATCATAACAAGGAGATAGCCACTTTTCATAATAGGTTGATCCAAATGGAAAGATTACAAACGAAAAACTTCCAACCTCAAAATAATAATAAAAGAAATAACAATTGGCAAAAGAAGGGTCAGTCTAGTGAACAAAGACCTCCTAATCCGTTTACTAAGTTGGTTGATAATGCTCCTCCTTACTCTCGGGTTTGTGATGCTCTTCATGAAGAAGCCACTTTCCCTATCGTTAGAAGAATCTTGGGCAATGGAATGTTTGGGACAGGTGATCAAATAAATGTAGTAGGTAACAAGTTTCCTTTGTCTATGGATGATTAGATAGAGGTCAAGGAAAGTAGTCGTGATGTTATGAATCCCTCATCAGCTTTTAGTATAAATAATCTTGAAAATAAAGATGACATTTTGGCTAGGTTATATGGTGAAAAACCATCTCCTAAACAAATCATGGAAATTGCTAGAGATAAAGGTTTGACCTATCAGAGAAGGGATAAAGATCAGAGCGGGAATCGATTTCCCCCTCGAACTTTTAACCCTGGTTTAAACTCTGGATTAGACGTCGATTTGGGAAGTTGGTTTAACAATGCAAAAATCTGTGTTCCTGTCTCCGAGGTTTGCTAAAATCCATTCCCAAAGAGATAAGTTACTAAAAGCTATTCAAGGTCCTCAAGTAAATATTTCTCAACAGAATAATCGGGAAGTTGACTATCATGATGCTCCCATATATTTGCAAAGTTTAGATGCTGATAACAAAGATCACCAGCCTTTCTTTATCACCTTGTTAGTTAATGGATATAAACTGAATAATTGCATGTTGGATTCTGGTGCATCAGCTTGTGTAATGACTAAAAGGGTCATGGAACCGCTTAACTTAAGAGTTTCTAAACCCTACTATAACATATGTGCCATGGATTCTAAGAAAATTGAGGTGCATGGTTTGATCAAAGATTTACAGGTTCATCTATCAGTTTACCCAGACATCATGATTGTTATGGATATTGTTGTTGTTGATGATGTGCTTGATGCCTGGGGTATGCTTTTATCTAGAAAGTGGGCCTCTGATCTAGGAGGAAGTATTCAAATGAATTGGTCATATGCTATGATTCCTTCTCCTAGGGGTGATGGTTTTGTAAGATTAAATAGAGAGCCCGAAAGAAAATTCCATGTCGAAGATCCTAAGAGACCTCACAACGAGATAATCAAAGAGCAATCAGACATTGGGAACTATGCCATCTGTCTAATTTCATAATTCCTCCCGATGACAAGATTAAGGATCTCAATAATAGAGTTTGGTACATGTACTTCGATGGTGCATCGTCTAGGCATGGTAAAGGTGCTGGGATAGTACTTAAGTCTCCCCTTGATCACATTTTCAAGTTTGCCTATTGATTAGAATTTGAAGAAACCAAAAATGTCGCTGAATATGAGGCTATATTGTTGGGTCTTGAATTGACAAAATCTTTGAAGATTAAGTTGCTTAGCATTAAGGGGGATTCTGATTTAATTATCATGCAACTTAAAAATAAATTCACATGTAAAAATCAAAGATTAAGAAATTATTAGAATGCTATGTGAGATACCATGGAGCACTTTGATGCCCTTGACCTCGAAGAAATCCCAAGAAAGCAAAATAGTTTGGAAGATGAACTTGCCATAGCTGCTACTACTTTCTAGTTATCTGATGAGCTAATTAAAGATAAGATCAAAATGGAAGTAATATTTAGACCATCTGTTCCAGATAACTCAGAGCATTGGCAAGTCTTCAATGATGAAAAGCAAGTCATTCGTTTTATTAATAGTTTGGATGAGTTTGAGGATTTCCGGATAGATTCTGAGGAGGATGGATCTTTAAATCATGAGCATATCATAAATCCTACTCCTAGGAATGTGGTTGCCTTAGAGCAACATTTTGATCGGCATGATGCCACGAAATTGAGAGAAGAAAATAAGATGGACCCAGGTGAATATCTCGAGATAAACATTGGTACTTTCCAAAACCCAAAGATTGTTAAAATTGGTAAAGGTACTAGTGTGGAGGAAAGAGAAAAGTTAGCTAAATTACTTCGCGAATATTGAGATGTTTTAGCTTTTTCTTATGATGAATTAAAGGGCTATAGGGAAGATGTCATGGAACATACTATCCCCTTAAAAGATGAAAATGCTAAACCTTTTCGCCATAAACTTAGGCAAATTAATTCTAAATTAGCCCCTTTGGTTCAGAAAGAGCTTGCGAAAATGCTTGCAGCAGGAACTATCGCTCAAACCAGACATTCGACATGGTGTTCAAATCTGGTGATTGTTAGGAAAAAGAATGGTATGATAAGGCTTTGTGTCAATTTTCGAAACCTTAATCTAGCATGCAAAAAAGATAATTACCCTTTGCCAAACATGGAAACTTTGTTGCAAAGAGTAACCGGTTCTGGAATGATGTTGTTGCTAGATGGTTTTTCTGGGTACAATCAGGTATGGGTTAAAAAGGAAGATCGTCATAAAACCACATTCACCACGCCATGGGGTACCTTTGAATACATAAGAATGTCATTTGGATTAACCAACGTTGGGGCTACATTCCAAAGGGCTATGGATTATGCCTTCAAGGGGTTAATCGGGAAATTTATTGAGATTTATCAAGATGATCTTACTGTTTTTTCTAAAGATGGTATCAATCATGTAAATCATCTTAGGCATGTTTTCGATAGATGTAGAGAATACAAGATTTCTTTGAATCCAGCTAAGTCTGTTTTTGGAGTAACAGAAGGGAAATTACTCTGCCATATCATTTCTAAGAATGGAATCAAGATTGATCCTGAAAGAATTGAAGCAATCCAAAAGATTCCCCTTCCTCATAATCTTAAATCCCTTCAGTCTTTCCTTGGAAAGACAAATTTTCTTAGAAGGTTTATTCCAAATTACGCAGAAATACCTAAGCCTATTCAAAGTCTTCTAAAGAAAGATGCAAAATTTGTTTGGCAAGAATATGGCAAAAAGGCTTTTCAAGAAATCAAATGCACTATTGCAAGAGCTCTTGTCTTAGTTAGTCCCGATTACTCCAAGGATTTCATGATTTTTTCTTTCTCTTTCGAAGATACCATTGTTGGTGTCCTGTTACAAAAGAATAGATGGTCACGAGCAGCCTATTGCTTTCATGAGTAGAGCACTTCAAAATTCTGAATTGAAGTATAATACCATGGAAAAACAAGCTTATGCCCTGGTCAAGTCTCTTAAGCACTTCAAAACTTATGTGGGTTATTCTAAAATGATTGTTTTCGTCCCACATTCTGCTGTTAAAGATATATTAACTCAAACCGATTTCTTAGGGACACGCGCTAGGTGGGTTACTAAATTACAAGAATATGATTTAGATATCAGACCCACCAAGCTAGTCAAAGGCGAAGGTTTGGCTCAAATGTTGACTGAAAGTAACAAAAAGGCTCTTGGTTTGTTTTGTATTAGCGATCTATCTTCACCTGAGTTGTAAAGATTAGGAGAGCATGAGTGGTACAGGGACATAGTTTATTATTTGATGAATTTTGCATGTCCTAACCATTTAGTTGCTCATAAGAGAAGGGCTCTTAGACTAAAAGCCACTAAGTACTGCCTTATGAAGGATGGCCTTGGATGGAGAAATCCTTAGGGCATAGTACTTAGGTGCATTGATGAAATTGAGTCCAAGAAATTAATCTCTGAGTTTCATTCAGGATTTTGGGGTGGTCATTATGTTGCTAGAACTACCGCACACAAAATCCTGAGAGCCGGTTATTATTGGCCTTCAATTTTTTCTGATGTGCATAAGTTTGTTAGAAATTGTCAAGCCTGTCAACTATTCACTGGGAAACAGAAGCTTGCTGCCCTGCCCCTACAACCTGTCATTGTAGAGGCTCCTTTTCAGCATTGGGGTCTGGACTTCATAGGGAGGTACCATGAAAATTCTAGCAATGGCTACTCATGGATTTTGACTGCTACGAATTATTTCACTAAATGGGTTGAAGCCATTCCTGCTAAGAATTCCACTAAAAAGGTTATTATGGATTTCATTGAAAATAATATCATTACTAGATTTGGTGTCCCTGCTAAGATCACTACTGACAATGCCAAAGCTTTTAGTTCCTCAGTTTTTTCATCTTTTTGTTCAAGTATGGCATTGTCTTATCTCATTCGTCAAATTACTATTCCTCAGGGTAATGGTCTGGCCGAATCAAGTAACAAGAATCTCATACTCCATTATCAGAAGATAATAGGAGATAATAATAGATCATGGGATAACAAAATCAAGTATGCTTATGGGAAGATAGTAATCATAAGAAGAAAGCTACTGGCAAATTCCATTGATTAGTTTATGGCTGATTTTAAACCTTACCTGTGACCTGAAATTGCCAGCTTATAGCTCCTCAGAATTTTTTACTAATAAGATGTTGGTCAGAATAGAATAGATCAGATTGTTTGGAGTTAGATGAAGCCGTAGGACAACTTTTGATGCTATATGTAAAATCAATCTAACATTAAGAAAAGCTTTGATAAATTCTCTCGATCTAGATCTTTGTAGGTGGGAGATATGGTACTTCTTTGGGATCGCAAGAATGAAAAACTAGGAAAACATAAGAAGTTCGACAGTTTGTGGTTGGGACCGTACATCATTCGAGATATAGCTGGACCAAACTCATTCCACTTGAGCAGATTGGATGCCAAACCACTTGATCTACCTGCGAATGGCCAAATGCTCAAGTTGTTCTTCAAAGATGATATCTGATGCCATAGGGCATCCTTTGTATTGTATTTCTAACCCTGCTCCTTGTTATTTCAACATTTTATTTCTATTTTAGGATTAGATTTACTTTCCTTGTTAATAAATGAAGAGATTTTATCTTTAATGTGCTTAAATATTATATGATGATTTTTGGATGGACGCTACTTATTTCTATTGTGTGTTGCGTGGATGCATATTCTGGATTCTCACATTCCTACAGTGCAGCAACGTGTCCCCAAGTAGAGCCAGATGTTGACCACCACGTGTCAACTTTCCATAGCAGTACACCCCCTTTTCGTCGCAAAAGGGATAGTTCTTGATTGATGTGTCCGTGTCATTCGATAGTCATTGTCGTCTTGATCATATTATGTTGTAAACCTAGTTTGCATGTGTAGATTGTAAATAATCTTAGCAGAACTGAGTCATTTATGTAGTTTGCCTAGGTGGATCTAATTTTCTAGTGATAATCTACGTTCCAGAAGGTTTTTTGTCTCACCGATCCATGATCGGCAGAGTTTTCCTTTAGCCTAACCCCAAAGCCGGAATGGATTTTGTCATTAGAACCTTAGGGGAATCCTAGTGTGTTGATCTGCTAGATTATGTTTGGTCGCAGAACTGGGTGGTCTATGAGGGTCTATTTCAAATGGGTTTTCCCCCTTAAGATGTAAAATTGTAAAGTTCATGATGTAAAGTGTTTTGAGGGTTAGAAAATGTTTTAATACCCTCATAAGTCATAAGTCCTAAGTCCTAGGTCTAGGTAATTTTCCAAAGGCTAAGTTCGAGGATCCATTTAAAAAATAAATAAATAAATTAATAAACAATAAAAAATAAAATATATATATATAAAATTAAAAAAAATAAAAATAATAATAAAATTATTATATATATATAAATTAAAAAATAAAGAAAAGAATAAAACTTAAAAATAATAAAATAATAATTTTTGAGTAAATAAATGCAGAATTTCAAATTTTTAATGCACTAAAAATTCGACGGATGAGATTAAGAGATATCTTGATCCTCATCGACGGTCGAGATCATTTTGACATGGATCACTCAAACTAGCTGTTGGGAATTTTTCCTTTATATAGGGTGTTAGGGGTCATTTGAGATCATTGGATATGTGAGTCTTGTGCTGAAGAAAGCTCTCTTGTAAACTTTTTCTGGTGCAAATAAAGAAAGACTTTGGGGTTGAAATCTTGCTGGTGTTACTCTCCTGAAGTGTTGTGAGCTATTTTATTTTCTGCATAATTTTATTTCCAACCATTAGTAATAGCTTGATGTAGAGTATTGTTGAACACAGGTGTCTTGTTCACTTACTAGGGTTTGAATGGTATTAAAATTTCTGAAATAATGGTAGGTATCTCCATTGTATCTGGGATCTAATACTGTTTTTTCTCTCTTTATTGATGGTTGAAGTGAGCTGTGCAGGAAACCCTTATTCAAAAAATCAGTGGGCGTTTGGGGAAGTTCTCGGCTGAACCAGCGAACTCCCGCAAAGCACTCTCTTGTAGAGCCCAGCTAGTTTGGATTCTGGGTTTATCATTTAGAGTTTATTTTTGAGTTGCATGAGAGTTTTTTCTAAAGCATTTCATAGCAAATCTGAAGTTCTAAAAATATTATTGAAGGTTATTGACAAATCTGGCTGTTGCAGAGTCACAAAGCTGTAAATGATGTAATTGTTTAGTTGATCTAGGGTTTTAGTTTCGTTTTCTGCACATATTATCTCTGGGTGTTTGTTCAGCCGTTGCAGGTAGAAGATCTGAAGGTGAGCTTGAATCTTGAAGCCAGATCTAGGCCCTGGAGGGTAAGATCTAGATTCAGAATAAGCTATTGTAGGAATACTTATTTCAGAGATGGAAATCTTTGTAGGGTTTGATAACTGGAAGCGTTGAAGTGCATATTTTATTTCTCTGGAAAATTGATACAAACAAAGAATACGTATATTTGTTTGCCCTCTGGGATCTGTTCAGGCATATTTCTTTTCGAAGTTTCATTTGAGGGTTTGATGCTTTGCATGCCATCCCAAACCTCACACAGTTTCCATCATTTAACCTGCTACAACTCCAATCATTTTCACGCAGCGAGCCTCATCAATCTGCATTATTCCACGCATTTCCACCTGCATTTTCCTAAAGCCTTTTCGGTTTTCTCCAAAGCTGCTCAAACTGCAAGAACCCGCTTGCCTCTTTCTTTACTCCTCCCATCGCTGCCCATTTAGCTGATCAAATCGTTGCTCATTGATACAAATCCACAGTCCAAAAAAAATCACGGCCGCATTCTTTTTTGAGGCCCTTCTCAACCTGCGTCTCCATTCCACACTTCCTCTAGCAACTCTCGTTCGACCTGCCTAATCCGCAGCTTCCTCTACTCGAAGCGTCATCCCTTTCTCCGCGTCCATTGCTTTCTCATCAGCGTGCAGTCTTTCAGTCATTCTCACGCAGCTTGCCTCAACCCTCCGCCATCGAAATTCCAGAGCCTGCATAATCTCCTTTATCGCTTCCTCGTCCCTTCACGCTGCTCCTCGCACTGATCTACGTTCAATCCCTCTGCCGTCCAATTCGTTGACCTGACTTGCACAGCGAACGAAAAAATATAAATTATTTTATTTTATTTTATTTTATATATATATATATGCATAGTTGTTTTTTTTATGATAAGTGTGTATGTTAGGTTTTGATTTTGGGCATAAACGATTGTAGCTTTGTTTTATTTTTTATTTTTTTTACTTTAATAATTAAAATTTCCATTTTCAGATTTAGTTTAGTTTTTTTTTTTTTTTTTTTTTTCAAATCTCATATAAAACAAAAAAAAAGAGTTTCCTTTCCAATTCTTTTCTTTGCGTTTGAGTTTAGGATTTTATAATTTTTGTTAAATCAAGATTTAATTAGACTTTGATTTTACTAAGTTAGACTTTAACTTTTTTAATTTTAGTATTAAAAAAAAAAATCATAAAAAATAAAAAGTCCCTTTTTAGACTTTAGTTAGGATTTTAGTTTTATTTAACTTTTAGATTTAAGTTTTGTTTAATTTTTAGATTTAAAGTTTTATTTTATGGTTTTAGATCAAATTTTAATTTAGGATTTCAATTTCGTTCTATTTGGATATTTTAGCTTTATTAAAAAAAAGAAAATTCCAAAAAGCATAAAAAATAATTTTTAGACTTTTTATTTTTTCTATAGTTTTGATTTTTTAGATTTAAGTTTCATCTATTTAAACTTTAGCTTTTGTTTAGCCCAGTTTTGTTTGAAAATATAGAAATACAAAAAATTTGGAAATATTTTGCTGGATTCAGTCTTCGCTCAAGGATTTGTCATGTTTGCGAAATATCTTTTTTGCAGAAACTAAAATTTTGATGTGGGATTAATATTTATCATTTCTTTATGTGGTTAAAAATGCTTAAATGTTCATTTGAAGATTAGCTACATGAATGTGATCTCTGGTTAGCATTTTACATGGTTGTTTAAAGCATTTATCTTTCGAAATTTTAATTGCTGGAGTATTGTTAATCCATTGAGCATTTATTGATTATCTCACATTTGGTAAAAATTAATCTTTGTTTGAGTTATTTGATGGTAAACGATTGTTAATGAGTTTATATTTTTGTAGCATTAAATAAATAATCGTTTAATCTTTTATTTCATAAGGCACTCGTCTATTAACTTAATAGGATCAATTTAGTGCTTGTTTTCTCTCGTGTCTCACAACCCAACTGGTCCCCAGTTGGTCATCCATTATCCCATAGGGTCTACCCCTCTTAGCCGCGGCAGACCGGCTTAAACGGAGAGATCAGGGATCAAGATGACAACCCCCGGTCTGAGCGTTGTCATGACAATCTGTGCGACAACAGGGCTAATAAAGAAATTGAAGCAAAATTGCTCTTAAGCATAGAACATACCATTTTTACCTAAAATTAACATGGTATCAGAGCTTAGGTGAAGACAAAGCCCAAGAAAGAGTGAAAGAGTAATCACCAAAGACAGTTGGACAAGGACAAAAGGTCCAATGGGTTCCTGATCCCACTTCCCGATTGAAGACAAGCTCAATGAAAAATATGATTATCATGGATGGAAGATGTCTCTTGACTTGACCTTGGAAGAACAAGAAGTGTTGGATTATGTAAAAGGTAAAATCCTCGGGCCTCCTTCAAATGTACCGGATGCTGCGAAGACCAAGTATGATAGGGCTGAAGTCAAAGCTAAGAAGATTATTAGAGATTCCATTGACAAGCGTCTGGTGGCCTACATCTCCGAATTGAATGTAGAAATTTTTGTTCTCCCACCCCGGTTTTCAGTTTCTCCTTATTTCTCCCATATAGTTAAATGTCCTTTCCCATAACCATACATTTTAATAATTAATCTATATAATATATATATATATTTTTTTGAAAACACAAATTCTGGAAATTTTACAGAATGCTGGAAATTGCAGAAATAAAAATCAGTAGTAACAAATAGCCATTAAAACAAATTTAAACACACAGATTTTTGGTCAATGTGACCCTGGAAAAACCCCTACAACTCTTGGGGAAAACCAGTTTGAGAGCTCTTCTTTATTTTTGGAAAATGCCTTTTTACAGTGAGAAATTTCAACAAAAATCAGCAAAATCAGCAAGCAAATTTCCAACTTATCTCGATTTCTGAGCCTCACAGCGCATTGGAAATTTCCAAACAACAATACAATGCTGTACAACTACTGTGGAGGCGGTCTTCACATCCATCTGGTGGATCTTCCAACCCATCTCTGCTGCTATCGATATAATGGAGCGGATCGAAGTATATCGAGCCACGGGAGCGAAGGTCTCCTCATAATCAACCTCCTTTGAATTTCTCAATGCTGCCATCTGCAACATGCTTTACCTTGTAAAGCCATCTGGAAGTAACCACGGATTTGCCCTCAGGCCTCGGCACCACCTCCCAAACATCATTCTTCATGATAGAAGAATACTCCTCCCGCATGGCCTCTCTCCAGACCTGCTGGCTAGCTGCCTCCTCATAGCTAGAAGGTTCAGAGTCAAGGATGCTAGTAACCATCGCCATATAGCTACAAAATCTCTCAGGTGGTCTACTCTCTCTGACCGGCCTCTTCAGCTCAGCAACAGATGTGGCATCTCTTAAGGTGTCCTGAAGCCACTTGGGCTTCCTCTTCCCTGAGCATGCTTCTCCCATAAGAGAATGAAACTCCTCCTCCTCATCACCATCAGTAGCTTGAACTCTTGATTGTCTTTCTGTTGTCCTCCTGCCTACACCTGAACCTGTAGAAGCTGAGGTACCGTGTGAACTGTCCATCAGTGGACTCCCTAGTGAACTGCTATGTGACCTGCTTGGAGCACCACCCCTCTCGCTCGGTGAGCCACTGCTCACTGATGGACCTGACATCCTCATAGATGTACCTCCAGATCCTCCTGATCCCTGCCCACTGGATCCCTGCGACTGACTCAACTGCTGTTGAGGGTCTGGCTGATCCAGATACTCCAACTCCCGTGATCTCCTAAAGGCCCTTGTCCTCCTCGAACTTCACATCCCGTCTGACAACAACTCTCCTATGTGCAGGAATGTAAATCCGAAAGGCCTTTGAGGGCTCACTGTAGCCCACAAAGATACCCTTCTCTGCGGTGGGCTCTAGTTTGGTCCTCTTCTCCTTGGGTATATAGGAGTATGTAATGCATCCAAAGATATAAAGATGACCAATATCAGGCTTCTTCCCAAAGAAAGCCTCCTCCGGAGTCATGTGCCCCAACGCACGATGCGGACTCCTGTTCTGCAAGTAAACAGCTGTGTTGCAGGCCTCTGCCCACAAAACTAATGGCAACCCCTAATCATGTAACATGGCTTTGGCAGCCCCTATGATGGATCTGTTCTTCCTCTCCGCAACCCCGTTCTGCTGGGGTTTGTAAGGAACAGTGAACTCCCTCCTAATGCCTGGCTCCGCACAATAGTCAACAAACTCTCCAAGGGTGTACTCTCCTCCATTGTCCGACCTCAGGGACTTGATCTTCCGACCTGTCTGTGTCTCCACAAGAGCTCTGAACTCCTGAAACCGCTTGAAGACCTCACTCTTGGTCTTCAAGGAATAAATCCAGGTCCTCCTGGAGTGATCATCAATGAATAACACATAATACTCATATCCACTCAAGGAAACATGAGACATCCGACCGCTCACATCAGAATGTATCAAATCAAGTATCCCAGTCGCTCTGCTGTCACTGCTGGGAAAAGGGGATTTGGCAAACTTGCCCATAGCACATCCTCTGCAAGCATCAAAGTGATCAGTGCTGAAATCTGGCATACCTGTAGTGATCTCCCGCAAGGTCCTCAAGGCTCCATGATACATATGTCCCATCCTTCGGTGCCAAATCTCACACTGCTCAGAACTGCTAGCTCTGCTGTCGGTACTATTGCTCAATGCCAAAAGGGGCTGGAATGCAAACTTGTACACCTTTGCATGGCGTACACCTATTACTCTAGCTGACTCAGCTGGAGTGCCCCTGGGATACATCAACGCCTGTCCTCCCCTGAACAGTACCTCATATCCTCTTTCCTCCAAAGCTGAGACGGATATGAGGTTCTTCCTCATCCCAGGCACATAAAGAACATCTGTCACCTTCAAGGGAGGTTTGGACTCCCTCTAAAATGTCAGTGTCCCCACCCCGATTTCTCTAACAACTCTGTCATCACTGAGTACTACCTCTATATCAGTGCCACTCTCTGAAATCTCTGAGAAGTACTCACGGACTCCTGTCATGTGACGTGAAGCCCCACTGTCCACATACCAGATACCCGAAGATGCTCCGCTAATTGAGGGAAAAGCATGCTCCCTCTGAACTTGTGTGGCAGGTGATCCTGCACTCGAGGACTCACACGTAGTGAACGCAAACTCCGGGTCAAAACGACCTGCAAAGTCCTCAACCTCTGCTGAAGCTGTCAAGCTCTGGTCCTTCCCCTTCTTCTTGTTCTTCTCCGGACACACCACTGCATAGTGTCCCATCTTTTGACAATTCCAACACTTCACCTTGGAATAGTCCTTCTGTGCGTTACCCTGTTTACTTTTACCTTTGCCTTTGCCCCTACCATTGCTTGTGGAAGCCTACTTCTTCCCTTTGCCTTTCTTGCCTCCTGCCAACAGTGCTACATCCTCATCCTGCTCAACTGGCTTGGTTGCCCCAAGCTGACCTTTCATGATCTCTGTCTGAATGCAATCATCCAAAACCTCTCCCATGTGGGAAGGGTCTCATGTGCACAAGCCCCATCAGCAAAGTTCATCCATGAACGGGGAAGGCCATTCACTGCAATCCGCATGAACTCAATGGGTTGAATGGCCTCTCTAATTGCTGCCAACTCATCTCTCACATTAGTAATCTTTGTGAGATATCCAGCTGCACTATCATTACCCATCTTAATGTTCTTCAGCTTCTCCTTTAGGACCATTTTCCGGTTCTCATTGGTACTCTGGTAGAGATTGGACAATGTTGTCCACATCTCATGGGCGTTGCTCTTTCCTCTCACATGAGGAATGCAATGGTCTTTGATTCCATCTAGAATCAATCTCTTACCCTTGTTGTTCTTTTTATTATAAGTAGCCAACTAAGTAGCATCAATAGGCACAACAACAGGGTTCTGTGTGGTATGCACCATGATATCCCAGACTTCTGCCTCCTCAAAGATACTCTGCATTCTCTCCTTCCAAACACTGTAATTT
>APFE030909510.1:0-18270 GCA_000404065.3 Pinus taeda | reverse complement strand
AAAATTATGACGTTGAAATAAATAAATACACTTTCATGATATTTATATGCATCGTTGTATTTTCACGAGTGGTATGCATGGTAAGCATTTAATATATATATGCATAAATGGGAACAATGTGTATGAATTCATTTTTAATTAATGAATTAATTTCTTTATCTATATCATGTAAAGATATATTAAACCCATGCTTATATAATTACCCATGCTTAATAATATATAGTACACAATACACAAGTTGTTGATATAATATAAAAGCATTATTAAATTTTTTAAAACGTAAATGTATTGTCTTTAATAAATTATGTAAAATAATAACCGACAATTTTATTGAATTACACAGTGTATTATGTAACATAATAATTGGTTATTTTATTAAGTTATAAGATTTTTTTTTTGGAAATTTCAATGATGTATTTAACTTACTTTTAAATTGGTAAAAGATAAATTTCCATTAATCACATAGAATCATGTTAAACTAAAATTTCTATTTAAATATTAGAAAAGATAAAAATGAGAAATAACAATTAAATTAATCAATTTCTAACTTATTCTATAAAAAAATATACTTGAAAAAACATAAAAACTTTAAAATATTTTAAATTGAAAAATATTAATTTCATCATTTTATTCCTTTAATTTCTATACACGTTTTCCATTAGGACTGTGTTCTATACCCATCTTGGACTCATTTGACTTAGACTCCACTTAGTATTACAAAAAATACTAAAATATTAAGGATACAAATAGTACGAATACTATACTCATTTTAGACTCATTTAGCTTAGACTCCACTTAGTACTACAAAATATTAACGTACAAAAATAATAAAAAATACTAACCCATTTTGGACTCATTGGATTTATACTCTACTTAGTATTACAAAATATACTAAAATATTACCGACACAAAAATAATAAAAATACTAACGCCTACGGCAGCAATGAGGATGTTAGTTTAAAACATAAAAAATATCTTAAATTACAATTTTTTTTTTATTTACTCAATTATTTAAAATTATAATAAAATTAAGGTAAAAAAAATATTAATTTAATAATCTTAATAATTTAAAATTATAATAAAGCAAAATTTAAACACAATACTAATCCAATTATCTTAATAATTTGAAAGTAAGTAAAATAAAATATTAATCTAATTATCTTAATAATTTAAAAAATTACAATAAAAATAAGGTTAAGCAAATAATAAGTCATATAACACAGAGGTAAACTTACCATATTTGAAATCTTCTATTAAATTACTATTAATAACTAATAACACACAGAAGTAAACTTAGCATATTTGAAATCTTTTATTAAATTTTATAAAATATTTTATGAAACTTGGATATTGAAACAACGATGAAAGAAGATATAGGTACATTTGGTTGATTATTTATTAAATCTTTAGTCTTTATTGGTTTTTCGTCTCCGTCAAAGGAGAGCTTAAATTAATTCGGGATCACTGGCACTTGTCAATATGATAACTTCTCAATACCATGACTTCCATCAATTTGGTGATCCACATAGGGCAGCGAACTCCTAGAAATACAGATCGTCGGCTCCCGGCCGGAATAAATCACCGAAACCGGATTGAATCAGACAGCGTGGCATGCTTCGATAGGTTTTCACCCGTTGTAAAAAATGCTGATTAGTATTTACCAATAATCATATCATGCTTTTGACTTGTGGAAGCTAGAGGGCATGCAACCACAACCCACCTGCACGTCCGATACAATTTTCCGACTTAGAGTTGACATGCACATTAACAAAATACAAATAAGACTTAGACTTAACCAACAACTGAACATAGACTTGACATACACTTAACAAACAAGCAGGAGGAAGAGTTTTCGACATAGACTTGAGCGACGACCAGGAAATACTGTTGATATTTCCCTTTTCTTCTACTGATCTCAAATCCACCTCCTCTTCTCTGCTCCCTTAGCTGCATACTCTGAAATCCACCTCCTTTTTCCTATTCCCGTGGCTGCATACTCTGAAATCCACCTCCTTTGATTTGTTACCGCCAGCAGCCTGCGAGTTATTTCTCACTGCACTGCACGCTGCTCACTGTTCTGTTAGTAAGATAGCGGTCATGAATAAGCTGAGTGCCCCTCTCAAGCTTGCAAAGCAAGCGTTGATAGCTCTGCCCAAGGGGCTGCTAAAAGTCCAAGTAATTAAGAAAGTAAGAAAAGTGATTCCAAATGGCAAGAAAAGGAAGAATGCCGAAATGCACAAGAAGAAGAAGGCCAATAATGGTAAGAAAAAGAAGAATGCAGAAATTGAGTTAAAGGAGGCGAATTATGAAGATGGAATATTTTCAGGTGGTGATGTCATCCCGAATTATGAAGATGGAATATTTTCAGGTGGTGATGTCATCAATAATAGTGATGATATCAATAAGTCAGCGGATGCTTTTATCATAATGATGCGGAAGCAATGGGCATTCGAACGACAAGAAGATGAGATGGAGATCGCCACCACCAATAATCATCATCATCATGTAGATGATGCTGCTGAAGAAGAGGCTCCTAATCATGTTGTTGCTCCTGTTGCTGACGGGGCTCCTAATCATGCTGCTCCTGATGATGCTGCTCTTGATGACGCTGCTCCTAATAATGCTGCTGAAGAAGATGTCGATGAGTCGGCTGTTGCTGCTGCTGCTGAGAAAGACATATTTAATGAGGTGCCCACGGATGCTAATTATTATATCCATCATGATGATCAGGTTACTGCTACTGAAGAAGATAATGATATGGATGAAGCTATCGATTGTTACATAAAAAATTGCCATCTGCAGTGGTTGTTAGTCGACGAGGCTGCTGAAGCGTACATGGAACATACCCAGCAGCAGTGGACGTTGTTAGAGGATATCGATGAGGCTTCGGGGGCTTTTATAAAAAATACCCGCCACCAGTGGTTGTTAGAGAAGCAGCAACACAAGCACATCAAAAAAATCAGGCGAGCAGCAAAAAGAGTCGATGTTAAGGAAAAGGAAAATTGAAACTTCTCATAGCAGCAATATGCTGTGTGTATATGTGACTTCTCTCCATAATATATACATCATTGCAAATTTGCCATAATTTCTTGGCATACTGTATTGCTTATGATAAATCAATCTCAGAATACATCCATTATAGATACAACGGTATTAGAATACTTTTTCCATAAATGCTGTAAATATGCTTCAAAACACACGTGAATATATATATCCCACGTTTATTATTATTTTAAAAATATATATAGATTTCCCACGTGTATTATTAATTTAAACAATTATATTGTTCCCAACTCCAGCAAATGTAAATATACTACACTACACTATTTGTCATGCATATTTTGGATTCTTATAAATAATCAAACGATGAGTACTCCATCCCAATGGAATTGGTGTTTTGAATGTGATAAGTCACACAAGTCAGGTTGTTTTCTGTTTTCTTGGAGTGGAATGGCTGTTCTGAATGTGATAAATTGTCTCTCCATTTCCATAACTTTAAAATATCTTACACTTACATAACTCTGCAACTTTAAAAACATGGTTCCAAATAAATTTAACACCGGGGTAAGCTTTTATTCTAATCAATTCAATTCATATGATAAACTAATTTTTCCTCCTTCTATATATACATATATATGTATAATTCATCATTTACATATTCAAAACAATAAATTATTAATAAATTTGCTATAATAAAAATAGTAATAACTTTATTTGATTAAAAATATTTAGTTTTTCAACTCAAAAAAATGTTGGAGAACATCAAGTGTAGCTTTCACTAATTAATAGAAATAAAAAGACTAACGAATCAAAAATAGGGAAGATCAACCGATTTAAAATAGAAACAACAATAGTTCCCAAACCTGGTAGTTACGTCGAAGTCTCAAACATGGTCAAATTTTCCTATGGTTAAGAAAAACTTAAGTTCTTTTAATTTTGCAATGGTTTATATATGGATTTAATGGCTGACATATATCTGATATTTATATGGTTTTATGCTAGTTATAAGAATGGTTAAATAAATGGTTCATGTCATGTTTATTTCATCTATTTACTTGTAATTGTTAAATGGATGGATGTAAGACCTAATTGATGATATAATAGTTCAATGGAGAAGGAGGTGTTCCTTCTAGTTATGTTTCATAAGTTCTTTCAGTCATTTATGCTCTGTCTTGTATCCTAGACCTGAAGGTTGCATCGATGTTAAGTGTTTGACAAAATGTCAATCCCAGTTGGGGATGCTAAGGCCTAGTCCCGATCCAGGTGGATCTTCAAAAGGTACTAGTGGCATGGTAAAAGGCTCAAAACTCGAAGTGGCAGGATCTAGATAAACTTAGCATTGGATCGAAGTGCTCGTCATCATGATTCCAACGGTGTGAATAACACTCGAAACCAAGTTGGTATAAAGAAGTTAGAGCAGGTCAACTTTTATATTTGAATTGTCCAAGTGGATGGAGGAGTGATGTGGTAGACACTCTCAGCGAATGGGGAAACACCAAGTGGTAGGCTACCATTGGTCTTGTATATCACATATCAGAGCAAAAGGAAGAAGCAGCTTAAGGAGAAATGGCCCTGGTGGGATCTCGACCGCAATTGCGAAATCACATATTCTAGGTCGAAGGAGGAACAATTTTTAAAGAATTAGCCCCCAACAGAGCCAAGGTTGTAATGCGATCAAATCACAATTGCAAATCACAGCAGGAGCAGTCACATGGAGTACCACCCTGGGATCCACAATTGCGATTTTACGATGGGCTTTGAACTCGATATTTTATCCATTGTATTTTATAACCCCGGCGGGTCCGATGTTATTGCAAATATTTGGGTCGATAAGCTGATTGTAATTTGCCGATTGTGATTTACGGTTTGGGGCTTCTGGACCTGATACTCTATGCATTTTATTTCATAATCCTGGTGGGTCCACAGAGTGCCTGATGTATGGGTTTTTGGTTCATCTGCTAATTGTGATTTGAGATGGGGACTGTTTTTGGTTCATCCACTAGTTTCTTCAGATCTTTGTTTTCATTCTTCAATATTTCTATGCTAGACAGTGATAAGTCAAGCTTAAATTGATGTTCATATGTCATTTCTTCATGAAATTCAGGTACATTCCCACATGCATATGTTTCATTTAACTGAACACTTTCCTTCTGATAGGGTTTTTTCTCCTTCCTCTTTCTCTTTCCTTTCTCATCATCTCTTTTAAGTCATAAAAGGCTATATACTTTAATTATAATACTGGTTTGTGTTAAAAATATATTGTAATAATATTTGTACTTTTTGCGTTATGGATTGTGCTTTAAAATGATTATTAATTTTATTATTATCAATTTGGTGCTCGCATTCGACTTTTTCTACATCGGGTGGAAGATTTTTGGTAGTGAATACAAACCGATTTCGGGTGAGGATTCAACTCATAATTCAATTCCTCCTGACAGAGTCGCATTTTACTACTTCTATGTCGGTAAATTGATTTCAACCTAGAATTAACGTCTGAATTCATTGTGCGTGGAAAGGGTCGCATCTCTTTTTCTGCATACATGATTAATATATTTGTATTAAAATAATTCTCATTTTGTTTTTAATAAGTTTAAATTATAATTTATAGAATAACTATTTATTTAAATCAAGTTTAAATCAAGTTTAATGTTACAAAATTAAAAAATATTTCTTATTGCTAGCATGCTCGCGTGTTGCTGGTAGGCTGGCTCACACTGGCTTGACGTTGGGTTTATCTCCTTCTGATTCATCATAGACTGTTTAGACCTGCGAACAGGCAGCATTGTTATCACTATACATTTCTTTCAACATTTAAACCCCATTAAAGTACCTCTGCTCCCAATACAATTCGCCTTTGAATCGAATCACTGTATTCAAATGCAGACCTGCATCTTCACACATCGACCATTTAACATAACACCATCCATACAATTATAGCGCTATGGTGTTCCACCTTTTAAATCGATCTATTCGCTGTCAGCTACAACGCCCTCATAACATTAATGTCAATAACTTTTGCATCAGTCTTCAATTAACACAGTCTCATACATCTTCAACGCATTCATTTAATCTGGTAAACGATGTTGGTTCATACCTTGAATTTAACTCCACGCTGTAGCGTCTCAAATATGCTGCACCCAACACTATTACTCTGCAATGATATTTAAACAAACTTCTTAGTTTTTAATTAAACTGCGCCAATCAATTGCATACGCTGGAAATCGAATTGTCAAAGGTTGATACAAAAGACCGCTTGTGATTCAGCCCTCCTTGCGCTGATCATTCCTCAGTCACACAATGCCAATAGAATTCAAACTTCTACACAGAGAACGTAATCTCCAATTTGTGCTGGACAAGGCCATTTAACAATAAACCCATTGCTTTGATCCCAGGAGATGGCGACGCACAACATTTGTTCGAGATGTAAAATATGTGGTATTTGACGAGGCAAAAAATAATAGAAATTCAATACCCAACGATTTTGATTATAATTCAAAAAAATTATAATTCAAAAAATTGATTTTCAGATTTCAAAATCTAAAATCAATAAAATTTCTTCTCTTTTAAACAAAAATTTGACAGATTTCTTACCCAACATTCACTGAACAATTCAATGGAGTTTTCCAAAAATTTGTACAACTGGAATCTCCTCCTCACATCCACTGCAACATTACTGGAGCTCTGATACCACAATAATGGCAGAAGTGTCCTCAGACACCTAATTTTATTAATCAGAAAAAAATAATTACATAATTGATTTTGTAAGAGTTTACACCCGAACAACCAAACACTCTTGCAATGAGCTATTTACAGGCTCCATGTCCTAACTACCTCTAATTATGGATCACTTATTAAATAACAAGTGTCCATTTACATTAAATGCTATTCAAACCAACTAGCTAACTAATCTCCTAAAATAGAGCTTAAGATACGACACATTTGGAGAGTCATATCTTGTTACAACAATATACTAATTTCTAATTGTCTCCATTAAATAATTAATCATTCTAGAATAATAATTATTAATTTAATTTCTTAAATTAATAATTATTTTATTTCAATTTTATAACCTATGATAATAAATTATTTTTGGATCATCTAACAGTATTAATCTCCAAGGCTTCCCAGATTTGCAGCATTACACAATGCTTAAAATAGTAAGGTAGGAGAGCAACCTTATATCATATGGTTGTCCAAAATTTATCCACGTGGCTTCAAACTAATTCCCAATGAGCTAACATTAAATTGCTGAGAATGAATCCTTGCTTTTTGTACTTGTAAAAAGGTTTCGAAACATGTAGTCTTTTGTACATATCATCATATGATATATTCATCCTCAAACATGGAAAGTTTTACAAAAACCTATCATTATTTGATGCATTAGTTCTAAAACCATATCAACCATTGAGCCAATGACCTTCAATCCATGAATTCAACGGTGGTAAAAACAAACACATACTACCATTAAACCATTGTCCTTCAATCCATGAATTCAACGATGGCAAAAGGAGATACATACTATATGGGGTTTACCGATGAGTCTCGCTAGGTTAAGCCTAAGAGATGAGGGTTCAAATCTCATTGAGTATATATATATAACTTGTTGTGTGAAGGTTCAAATCTCATTAAGTATATATATATGACCTGTTGTGTTTTGGCTAGAAGAGTAGGGACCCATAGGAATGTCTATTGTCGACTTACACGCGGTTGCTCGTAACCTAAGTTTAGATTTGATCCTGAATTTATTCAGGATAACACTCCCCAGTTATCATCTTTGAATTTAGGCATCCAATTAACTTTACGCACATCCAATTAGCTTTACGAATAGGCATCCAATTAACTTTACGCACATCCAATTAGCTTTACGAACATTGAATTAGAATGTTGTGCGCTTCTTAGAATATAAGCAGTCTACAATCTTCATTTTCACATTGCGTTTTAGGCTTTTATATGTGTAATGTTCTAAAGTAATGTGTTCTTCACCTGTTTGTCGCATCAATCACTCAATGTGAAATATCTGAATTGATACTTAGAGCGAGTTTCATTGCCATAACATATAATCAATCTCCATTTTCTTGCAATCGATGATCCACACCGACATATGCCTTAACTACGTTGGATCCCACGAGAATAATTTAGGTCTATCCTGTAATTTCCAATCGCCGTCAAATTTTATTACAAAAATGACCACCGTTAGCATACTGCAATTCTCGTTTTGATATGCGGCAATATCAAAGCTGGTATTGAGAAAGATAGGAGCGGAGCAACGGAGCGCGCGAGGACGGTCACGGGAAAGCAGCAAGCGCTAGGGTTTCTGCAGAGACCTGCCCAGTGAATCCCAGATCTGACAGGGGCAGCGCAGAAGAGTCAGGCACGGGGCCTGAGAAAACGACAATAATGGATCCCCCCCAGGGGGAGGGAGGAGCGGTACCTCCACCCGGAGAAAACCAACAAGGACCCGAGGTAAATCCCATTGAGGAACAGGTAAACAATGATAGAACCACAGAGGAAACGCAGAACACGAAGGAAGATCAAGATTAGCAAGATAACCCAAAGGTTAGTTCATCTACATGCAAGCCTGTTGCTGCTCACAGGCCAGAAGTTGAATTACCCAGCCACCGTATTAATGCAAGAATACAGTATATGAGGGATCATGCTCTCATAGGTAAATTTATCGGATTCTGGCCAACAGAAAAGGCCCTGAGAAACTGGATCAATATCAAATGGCACCCAAAAGGACAAATAACCCTGATTCTAGGGCCGAAAGGGTTTTTTACTGCAATCTTTAACTGCTTGGAAGAAAGAAACAGAGTCTTCGATGGGGGTCCCTATTTTTTCAACTCTACAGGGCTATTTCTCAGAGAATGGGTCGGCTGTTTCAATCCAGACAAGGAAGATCTAAGCTATGCACCAGTATGGATCCGACTGTACTCGCTACCCTGGGAATATTGGGAGGAGGAGTCACTAAAAGCCATCGGATCAGTCTTAGGAGACTTTGTCAAAGTTGCAGAAGAAACAAAGACCATAAGATATACCTCTTATGCCTCCTATGCCAGGATCTGCGTATACATGGATCTGAAGCAACCTTTGCCAGATACGGTGCGTCTCTTTCATGAAGACCAAGATTGGATTCTGGTTATTGACTATGAGCATGTCCCTTTCCACAGTAGGAAATGTCATGCCCTGGGCCATATCTTAAGAGATTGCCCCTTAAACAACAAGCCCACAGCTCAAAACAGCCAAGAGCAACAATCTCAGGATGGATTCACCAAAGTAACAAATAGAAGAAGAGGAAGAAAAAAATCCACAGCACCTCCTAAGATGGCGCCAGAGGATCTGTCCAAGCCCTCCACAAGCAACAGTTTCGAGGTCTTAACAAATGCAAAAATATAGGAAGGGTCTATTTCTGAAAAACAACATGCCCCTCTTCAAAAACAAGGGAAAAGAAGACGACCCAGGAAGACGAAAAGATCAATCCGGCCTCAGAGACATGGAATACTCCGGAAATGGATATAGACAATACAACTCACAGCACAAACAAAGGGAAGGAGGCAGAAGGAAGCTTTCAAGAACTGCATTTCATGGACGAAGACATCGAACCAATAGATATTGGGGAACTTGACATTTTGGGTCTAGAACAAGCTTGCAAATCAGGTAACTTTGACAAAATCCCTGATAGACAAGTAGATAACTTAGTAGAAGTCTTGAATAAAGCTCAAAAAAAATATTCTCTAGGTGTTCAAACATGCAGTCAATGGGATGGTAAATTCATCACCAAAGACAGTAAAAAGAGAGGATGGAAAACGACTTTAGAAAGAACAATTAAGATTGGAGAGGTCTTGGTTGAGTCAGGCAGATATGCCAAACTAACCAAGTATTACAATACTGACCCCAAACCTTCCCAATGAAGTCGATATCTTGGAATATCAGAGGGCTCAATTTCCCAAGGAAAGGGAGACTTCTAAAAAATTTGATAATGGAGGAAAAACCAGCAATCCTTTTTTTGCAGGAGACCAAATGCAATTCGATACTTTTGGAAAAAATTGCAGCTAAGGCCTGGCCAGGAGGGCTAGTTACAGCTGTAGATGCTCAAGGAGCTTCAGGAGGACTTGCTATTCTCTGGGATGCAGGAAATATCCAACTAGTTAATATCCATGCAAATAAAAATTTCATTCAAGCCATATTTCATCTTCTGGGTATGAACATCTATGGCCATATCACAAATGTATATTTTTCGCAAGAAACTCAGCAGAAAGCGGAAATACTAGATGTAATATCGCAGCTCAACGCAGATAGGACATTCCCGCTTTGGGTGTCTGGAGGAGATTTCAATATGATTGCGTCAATAGAGGAAAAGCAAGGAGGGCGCGGCAGAATAAACAAGGATGGCTCGCTCCTAAAAGATTTTATCCAAAATAACTGGCTGATTGATCTGCCCACCTCCAACGGCCTCTACACCTGGACTAACAAACGAGTAGCTCCATTGCAAATCGCGTCTCGCTTGGATCGGTTTCTAATTTCGGATAATGCAGTACACATCGGAGGAGAATTCACAACCACCATTATTCCATTCTCCGGATCGGATCACTGGCCCATTGCATTGCATTGGAACAGGCCTGGTAGCAATATAAAAAGACCCTTTCGATTTGAAGATTTCTGGCTCTCTCATCTAGATTTCAATGACTTCATCCGTACAACATGGCAAAATTGTAATCTGACTGAGGCTACAAAAATGGTTAGATTCCAAAAAAAGTTGAAGCTACTCAAGGAGGAGATAAAACGCTGGAACAAAACCACTTTTGGCAACATTTTCAGGGAGAAGGAACTCCTCATTCAAGAAATAAAAAATATTCAGCAAAGAATAATTTTGGAAGGAAGGTCGGAAGAACTAGTACAAAAAGAACAAGAAACGGAAAAAAAACTTCTAGAACGAGATCTATAGGAGGAAGTTCTTTGGCGGCAGAAATCTAGAATCAGATGGCTGAAGGAAGGGGAGAAGAACACCAAGTTTTTTCATAAAACTACAGTCCAAAGGAGAATCAGTAATCAAACCTCACAAGTCAATAATGCACAGGGAGCCAAAATTGAAACCCATGAAGGAATAGAACTGGAATTTTTCCATTACTTCAGGAAAATGACCCAAAGACCCAACATCAATAGAGCAGAGGCGATCGACAAAATCATATTCCTCACTTAATAACGGAAGACCATAACACTCTCCTTCTCAAACCTATCAATCTTCAGGAGGTGGAGATAGCAGTGAATTTATTAAAAGCGGGAAAAGCTCCTGGTCCAGATGGTTTTACTTCAAATTTCTTTCAGCATTTTTGGGAGCTGATCAAATGGGAAGTATGGCAAGTAGTAGAAGAGTCGCGCACTCTAAGATGGAAGTATTCGAGCCTGAATGCAACATTCATTGCATTAATACCCAAGACAGAGGATTCTAACTCTCTTGATAAATACAGACCTATAGCCTTGTGCAATATCATCTACAAGATCGTCTCCAAGGTAGTGGCTCTTCGGCTGAAACCCATGCTCCCCTTCATCATTTCACGAGAACAATCCGGATATGTCGAGGGACGAAAAATAACGGATGGGATAATTCTCACCCATGATATTATTCATTCCCTCAAGCAAACTAAAAAACCAGGTATGTTACTTAAAATTGATTTATCTAAAGCATTCGACAGCATCAGCTGGGACTATATGCAAAAAATTCTGAAAGCTTTTGGTTTTGCCTCTTCCTGGATTCGTTGGATAAGTAGTCTCATTTCTTCCACGTTTTTTTCATTTCTCATAAATGGGATCCCATCTTCCACCTTCCGCCCTTCCAGAGGAATCAGACAAGCGGATCCTCTATTGCCCTTTCTGTTTGTAATTATGGCGGAGGGATTAGGACGCAACATAAATTCGGCCATCCTATCCCGAAACCTCAAAGGCATTACTCTCCACCAAGACCCCACCATCTCTCACCAGCAATTCGTTGACGATAACATGTTATTTGGGCACCCTTATGTTCAAGAAGCTCGCACCTTAAATGCTTTACTTGACAATTTCTCTAAGGCCTTTGGAGCCCTCATCAATAAAGTGAAATCCCAGATCTCTTTCTTCAACACTCCGCCGACAACTCAAAGAGCAATAGCACGCATTCTAGGCTTCTCCGTAGCTTCCCTGCCTTCCAAGTACTTAGGAGCACCTTTAATTGCCTCTGCCCTTAAGCACTCCTCATGGACCAACCTGTTAGAAAAGCTGGAGGCTAAATTATTCCTATGGATGCATCGCGCCCTAAATATGGCCAGCAGGCTTGTGCTAATCAAGGAAGTTCTTCAATCCATGCCGCTCTACTTGTTCTCCATAATGGCAGCGCCGAAATGGGTGCTTAAAGCTATCAAACAATTACAGCGCAACTTCCTTTGGGGAAGCTCAGGACCAAATCGAAAATGGGCTCTGGTCAAATGGGAGAAGGCTTGTCTTCCAAAAAATGCAGGAGGCATTGGTCTTAGAGATCCGAAACATAGCAACATGATCATGGGAGCAAAAATATTGTGGAAATGGCTATCATACCCAAACATACCCTGGGCCAGATTATGGACAACGAAGTATGCCAACAACTTGCCCTTGGAGGAGCGCATTAGAATGTCGGAAATAACCAAGGGATCGGTAATGTGGAACTCAGCTATCAAGCACAAAGATTTAATTCAAAAACACAGTTTTTGGGAGGTGAAGGATGGCTGCACGACAAGATTCTGGATGGACTCATGGAAGCAATTCCCAAGCATAAAAAACCTCATCCAAGGAATACCCGATTAGGACATAAATTAGTTGGATAAGGTAAGTTACTTCTGGAGATCCAACAATGAATCAGACCACAGAGACTGGAAAGAGGTGCGCAACATTTTACCAGACAACCCAGAGGCAATCCATCTCTCTCTATCCGAAGAACTGTAAAAAAGGAAAATTCTTAAGGAGGCATGTAAGGACAAGCTGAGGTGGGGGTACGAAGAGAAGGGCACATTTACAACTAAGGAGGCTTACAACATTATTCTAAAAGACTGACTCATCAAAGACAAATTATGGGAAAAAATATGGAATCCGCCCATATGGCCGAAGGTCTCTACATTTCTCTGGCTCCTGTCAGACAATCGGATTCTCACTTGGGATAACCTCAGGAAAAGAAAATTCGCAGGTCCTTAAATTTGTCTCAACTGTAAACTGGAAGAGGAATCAACTTTACATCTCATGCAAATTTGTCCATTAGGAAGGAGACTTTGGGAGAAAGTCACATTTCGATGTCGGAAGGAAGGGAGAGTGTTGGGGGACATCAATAACACTCTGCGCAATTGGCCCCAAAAGCCTTATCAATGCAACATTCTCAATATTCTTTGGCAAATCGTTCCATGACTACTGATGTGGAATATATGGAAAGAGCGGAATAGGCGGATATTTAAAGATCAAGCAATGCAAACGGAGCAGGTATGGAAAATCATACACAATAACATCCAAGAAACCCTGTTTACTAAATGCTGGTCCCAAGAGGACTTTCCTTCCACTCCACAGGAACAAGCTATATGGAATAACTGGCAGATCCAAATTCAAATTCCTAATTCTTCTCAAGGTAACTCAGCCAGACATCAAGATTCCCCAACCAGTTGGACTCCTCTGCCCATAAATACATTTATGCTCAACTTTGATGGGGCGTCGAAAGGAAATCTGGGAAGCACGAGATATGGTGGAGTAATAAGAAATAATCAGGGCAACCCTCTCACTGTTTTGTTTGGTTCAATTGGATGGAACACAAATAATGCAGTAGAATTGGAAGGACTATGGAGAGGGCTCAATATCGCACAAGCTCAAAGGTACAGTCCTCTTATAGTGGAAGGGGATTCTCAAATTATTATCAACATGGTCTCAAAGATCCAAAAAGGCTCATATGTACATAAGGTGAGTAGCAACTGGAGAATGGTCACTAGGCTTGAGCTACTCCAACAATGGCTAAGAAACAATAAAGCCATATCCTTCAAACACATCAGAAGAGAAGGGAACAAACTGGCAGATTTTCTTGCCAACCTAGGAGTGGACAGGGGAAAGGAATTCTTTGAAGGACCATTACAGGGTATAGCTTCGGAGACAGAATTGTCCACATTTCAGGCTATTCTAACTAGTGATATGCAGACAAGTGGAGAGGCACACCCGGATGCGGGTGTTTGTATTTGCGTTGAAGGGGAGTTATGAGCACGCCACGCGGAGAGGACAACGGGCAGCTGAACAGGAAGGCGATGAGGGATATTAAGCAGACTGAAAGGAAAGGCATTCAATGCCATTCATTGCAGCTGCTGTCCCAAGGCAAGCGCAGTGACAATATCAGGATGGAAGATTTTGTTACAGGAACATTCTTCCCAGCTCGGTTCTGGTTGCAGGAAGAGAGCTTGCTCTCAAAGGAAGCGAAGGGTGATGGTTTGTTGGGGAACAAGGAAGGTGGCAATGGCTGGAGCAGGCCCTTACACATAGTATTTTTCAACCCTGTGTATGCCCCTGTCTTAAAGCTCCCTTGGGATGTAGTGGTTGGGACTGATAGCGGGATTTGCTCAGTGGTGGAGTAGCATTGCAGCAGTGACGTTTCCCTTGCTGACGAGTTCAGCTTCTTAAAAGTTGCAGTTGTTTGGGGTTCAATCTGGGTGTTAACCAGTCTTCAGGCTGGGTCGTGGCATCCTTTGAATTTAAGCTCGCTCGCCTCATACTAGATTAAATACATGGCTCCTCGTTTAAGGGCTACTCCTCGGCGTGGGCATAATTCTGGACAACGGGGAGGTTTTGGAGGGAGAGGCAGTCAAAGCCCTCGTCGTATTTCGCCTCTCGCCTTTGCGTTGCCCCCTTCGACAAGATCTGAAGAGTCTGGCCACTCCATCAGTAATACAATGCAATCAACAAGGTTTCAATTCCGACGCCGGTCAAACAAACCACTGATTTCTGCTCTTGTGACAGTCATCTTCTCAGAAGAAGACGAGGAGGATGTAAGTCTGAAGGAGGCTTCTGAGGAGCAATCGCCTTCTCCCTCGGACAATTCCTCACAGAGCAGGTGGATGGAAGATAGTTCTTATGCCCCTTCGTCACAGAGCAAGTTAGAGGAAGAAAGCACTTTCGCTCATTCAGAGGAGCAGGCAGAGGTGCTTCAGGAGATAGGGAGCATGAAGGATAAGAACATTCTGGATAATGCATAGAAGAAAGCAGAGGCACCTCAGGAGATGGAAGATATTAGGCAGGCATCACCCCATAAGCAAACCATGGATGAGGAGACTAATAATTCCTTTGCAAACATTCTGTATCTCAAGCTGCCACCGGGAATGAAGCTCGAAGATGTCGAGGATGGTGTGGAGGTCACCTGGGAGCGAGCCCCGGATAAGGAGACTAGGCAAGGATCAGTAAATCACAAGTAACAAGCTCTGTTTTGATGGGTCAGGTCTCATGCTCTGTTTTGGTCTTCCGATATTCTGGTTCGGCTCTACTGGCTCGGCTCTACTGGCTCAGCGTTTGGAGGCTGGCGACGAATCCAGCAAGACAATGGCAAGTCAACAAAAACTTTTTTTGTATCTTTGATAATGCCAAGCAATCTGGCAGGTCTTCTGGCCTGTAAGATCTTTTCCAATTGCTTTTAAGTCTGCTCTCGCTTGTATTAAATTGTATAATGTTCCTTACAAACTGGAACTGACAATTTTGTTAGAATTTTTGATAGAGAGCTGCCATGTCACTCTCAGAGGTTCAATCCTCTTGTAAATATTTTTACAGTTTTTTAATATAAGTAGATTAGTCTTTGCCCAGAAAAAAAAATAAAAATATCAAAGCTGGTATTCAATGTGGTAATCAAAATGAGTCGAGTTGCATGTGGTAATACCTTGAGGCAATGCGTTGAGGTAAGTCTTTGCACTTCACATGGTAAATATTGGAGGTAATGCGTTGTCACATACCGAAGACACACACTATCATCATGATAACCTCTATAATCATCCTAATTTATTTTACCAATACCACGACCACCATGAGCACGATCATCATCACCATAATGTCCTTTTGTAGAAAGTTGTGGGCTAAGAGTTCGACTCTAGCTTTCATTGAAATCATGGCCATATCGTCTGTACTTTGAATAATTGCTATCTCAGATCCTGGATGGTTTCTTTAAGGTGCATCAATTTTACCAATACCACGACCACCATGAGCACGATCATCATCACCATAATGTCCTTTTGTAGAAAGTTGTGGACTAAGAGTTCGACTCTAGCTTTCATTGAAATCATGGCCATATCGTCTGTACTTTGAATAATTGCTATCTCAGATCCTTGCTGGTTTCTTTAAGGTGCATCAATTTTACCAACACCACGACCACCATGAGCACGATCATCATCATCATAATGTCCTTTTGTAGAAAGTTGTGGGCTAAGAGTTCGACTCTAGCTTTCATTGAAATCATGGCCATATCGTCTGTAATTTGAATAATTTCTATCTCAGATCCTTGGTGGTTTCTTTAAGGTGCATCAAGTTACAGTTTCCACCATATTTACATATATTCTATTCATATTTGCTTTCTAGCCAAATTAAAAAGAAATCTTGTTGCTACAAATTATAGTCATTGTTCAAGGAAAACAATAATATAAACATACTTTCATGTCGATGTGATTTATGCGTTAATACAAGTTTTCAATGATTGTGGAGCGTTATTCAATGACTACGGAGCGTTCCCCTTATACTATGCGCATAGACTATTTTATGTTGATTCCAAAAATTCAACGCATTGTATTACTGTAATACGATCATGCAAAAACTTCTTGAAGGAGGCGATATTCATGATCTTGCCATTGTAATATATCATTGTAACACATGATATGGAGGTAACATTCATAATATTTCCATTGTAACGTATCATTGTATGGTAACGTTCATAATATTGCCGTTGTAACGTATCATTGTAAAGCATGAGCTGGAGGTAACACATCATTGTAATATTAATTTACCACGGAATCCCAATGCTGGAAGCAACACATCATTGTAATGTATGAGGTAATGCCAGATGAACCTACCAACACTTATGCAGGAGGGTAACAACACCTGAGGAAATACCAAATTTAATCATAACATTCAAGACCATCTGTAATTTAAGCCCAGTCCATTCTACATCTTCTACCAACTCTGTCATCTTCTGTCAAACCTATAAAAACGCCAAATTATATCCAATCAAAGGTGTATGTAATGCATGTTATTTCCATATCATTCATGTAGATTTGCTGGCATCCTATACACTGTCTCTGCAAAGTTTTCATTGCCATATTGTTGAGTGCTCATTTCATATTTCAAAATTCGTATTTTGTAACATTTTGTTCTATGTGCCTGTGACCTATATAATGCCTCAATTTTACTAATTGTTCCCTGTTCCTCAATTTTGTCCAATTTTACTTCGAACACAATCATGTCTCCTACCGCCCCCCAGCCAACATTTCCTGCTTTCAACAAAGTGCCTCCAATTTTTTTTTAATCTTTCTTACTTATTTTGCAAAAAAAAATGTGGGGCACCTCCCTCCATGGTAGTTGTTTCAACTTCGAAGTTGCAGAGACAACCAAAGAAACATCAAAAACCTTTTCCTCTCCCTTTTCAACATATATTTGCTCAGATTGTAGAATTGTCTTTACACACAAAATACTTCCTTTTTCAATTGTTGTTGCATTCATTTCTTCTGTTGGTGTTGCAATATCTCGATTTTTCCATGACACTCTACTAATACAGTTTCCAATTGCATCATCTAATAAAGTAAGGACGACCCACAAGAGATATTTTCATGAGTGATGAAACTAGATTTTGATTAACATAATGACTCTTCATGGATTCTGAGGATGACAAAGCCCTCAACTCTTTGGTTTTGAAAATTGGCATTGATATCTTTGTATGTTTTAGTTTCATTGTCAAAGTTTCCTTGCTACACTGGTTTCGATCCTTCAGATTATTTCTCGTCATATATTTCTTTTCGAGAATATTTTCACGTTTCACAAGTTCACTTGATGTATATTTTCTCCTATTAACTCTTGATCTAGTTATTGCAATTTTTTTCTTCTCATATATATATATATATATATATATATTTTCTCTTCTATGGGATACTCTCCCCTTGAGATGCTGTTGGTTTTTAACACTGACACATTCTTCTTTCCTCGTGATTATTTTCATTCTTTTGAACAAATCCCCCTGAGATAAAGCTAGGTCATTGGTTGTTTTTTATTATTAATTTT